>PVLD010011351.1:0-65765 GCA_004027595.1 Dinomys branickii
CCCAGCCGAGGTCCCGGCATTCACGCTCGCCAAGTCTGTCTCGAGCTGGTGGTGTTTATTAAGGAGGTTCGCTCCCTTGCTGCTCACCTGGTCGCCATCTTCCCCGGATCTCTGTTCCTTTTGATTTATGATGAATTTCTAGCGCCTAGAAACATTCCTGACCTAAAAAATCAAGGCAGCATGAGCTGGTAATGTAGATAAACACCAGGTCCAAGAAGCAGAATGGAGAACCAAGAAACAGATTCTGGCTTCTGTGTAAACCATAACAAAACAAAGAGCTAGTGTTAATGATTGGAGGAAAAATGAATATTTAATATATGATGCAGTGAGAATTGGATGTTTGTGTGGAAATTAAGTCTATACAGCACATCACTTCAAAATGAGCACCAGTTGGGTTAGATAGCCATAGGCAGAATGAAAACAGTAAAAATTTTAGCAAATTTATATTTTTAAACCAAGGTTAGGAAAAAATTTAAGCAGGACACAAAAAACAAAAACTCATAAGATTTCAAAAATGATAACTTTTTCAATGTTCAATTAAAAATCTCTGTACACCAAGAGGCTACATAAATAAAAGTGATATCATGTATCAGAAACTACAAAGATATTTGCAACACATAAAGCCAATATAGAACTAGCATCTAGAATATATTTCTTGAAAACTACATGTCAAAGAGAAAGTGACAACTTGATAGAAAAATATACCAACAGCAATAATACTTTAGAACAGGGGAAATAAATGAAATAGCAATCACCCCATTATCCGCCATGGAGAGGCAAAACTAAACCATAATAAGATACTATTTTATGTCCACCAGGTGAGAAAAATGAAAGTCTTTACAATATCAACTATGGGCAAAGATGTAGACCACAGCTCATGCTTCTAGCTACATTACAGGTGTAAATTAGCACTACAATTTGGGGGGACTTTGGGAATTGTTAGTAAAACACATTAATATTAATTTTATGAATGCTACATGGAATATCAACTACAATAAAATACACACATCCACTCTACTCCTCTATGGTATCTAGGCCATGGGAGATTAAAATTCCTGCTGCTTTGATGTTGGGCAGAGTTGAAAGTCTTGCGTTGCCACTGAGGTGTGAGTGGAAAGGGTACCATTGCTAGGTCAAGACCCATTGCACTGCTAGGCACACTCTCCTATGGTGCTCCAAGGCCACGTGTGCCTACTGTGACTGGAGCTGTAGTTACTGTGTTATCAAGGCACTTGAATGCTAAGCCTAGAGCTGGATGATAGTCTGGAGCATAATTGGACAGCAAACTTCGTGTGAGCAGGTCATCAACTGCTGTGTATTAAATTACTGTGATGTTAGGATTATGAGTTGCTATAAAGTAACTAGCTTATCTTAAGTGATGCCCTCTACAACCTAAAAGTCTTGTATCTGTACATGTAGCTTATAAAAATTCTTGTACATACATGTGAGTAGACATGCATAAGGAAGTTTCAAGTAATAAATGTTTTCAATAGGAAAAAGTTGGAAGCAACATAAAATTCTATCAAAATAAGAAAGGGCATGTTGTGGATAGACATGCAATTAAGTAAAAATGTAAAATAAATACATTTTAGCCACAGCTATCAATAAGTATGGATTTTAAAAACATTGTGTTAACCAAACTAAGCAAGTGAGAAGATCATATATACTGAAGAGAGGGCTTTGCACTGTGGACCAATTAAAAAAGGAAGGAACTTTAGGCAATAAACGTAATCTTAAATAAGAATGATTCAAGCATTGTTAGAGGTATTCATTAGAAATTTCATAGGAGAAGAAGAACTCCCAAAGTGTGTTAATTGGCAGAATATAGATAAGGAAATATAAATCAAGAAGTTTTTCTGTTCAAATACTATATATTCAAATACATGTATATTAATAAGCCCAAGCTATTTGATATAAAAAATCCCCTAAAATTTCAATGACTCAACACAACAGAAATGCTTTTTTGCCAATGTAGGAGTTCAGTGTGACTATGGCAAGTAGACCTCATGAAGTTAACAAAGCTTGTTCCATCATTTGGCTCTGGAAGAGTCTACTTCCTCCTCTGAGTCCTTTCCTTTCATCCAGACAATGGACAAAGCAGAAGAAGATACAGGGACATTTGGGAGATCAGGCAGAGAGATTTTAGAAACATCACTCTCACTATTTTCAGGGATCTCGTAATATAAATAAAGAGACACCTGGCTTCAGAGGGAAAGAGGAAGTGAGTCTGGTAAACACTTAAACCACCCTTTGCCACACCTTAGCTTATACAAGTGGAAATTAGAAATTGGATCATAAACAAAAGTGTGGATTCTGGTGATCAGTGATGGATCCTCCAATAATCAGTGATAGTTTACACCCCAGGTTAATAGCCAATCGGAAAATTAAAGATATTCTTTCAAAAGATTTGATGTTTGACATTACAAATAAATCAGAAAATAACTAATAATTGGACAAATAATACTTTGAATGTCCTTGTGCATATTGCATATGTTGGGATGACTGTAGTCTTAGTACCTTGGAGATGCGTTGCTAGTTTACTCTTTAAGTCTTAGGGCGTTGGAAGAAATACACTTCTGCTTCTTAAGCCTTTCTGAGCTGAGCATTATGAGAAGGGAATGCTCTCCAGCTGTGGGCTGGAGGGCTGGAGTGGGGTATCCAGCCTGCCAAAGAGAGTGGCAGCAGCGTGGGTGGGATGTCAGCAGAGACATTGGGCTTGGAGGTAGGCAGCTTACTGCAGGTCTCAGTGTCGATTTCCATAGTCATGGAATTATGAGCAAGTAACTTCATTTGTCTGTATAAATTTTTCTCCGGAACACAATGCAGGGCAGGACTAAATATTTTTTAAGGCTCTTCAAAGTGTTGAGAAAAATCTAAGTTAGGCTCTCTAACTGTAATCATATCTATGTTTGAAACAGCAATTCATTGAAATGCTGCTTTGTCTGAGCAAGCCAGGGGAATTCTGTCGGGGGAATAGACACACAGCATTTAGAAGGCTCTGTGGATGGATGACTCACTTCTCAGATGCATGTTGTGAAAGACGTACAGAAGTTTTCATCTGTGCTTGTGCATAGATTTAGTGGCATGTTTCAAAATTTCTGGGATCTTTTCTATCTTACCCTGCTTAAACATTTTTGTGATATGTTTTTCTCTATCAATAATGCATCATCAAGATATTTATTTTGTTTATTTTATGATTTTTTCCAATGCAGTATGAGCCCAAAGAGGGCAGAGATTTTTGTGTACTATATTTTATTAATGTTGCATTCCTATGCATTTCTAATATCTAGAACAATATTTAGCACATAAACCAAATTCGATAAATATTTATTGAATTAATAAATATATTAAAAACTTGTGGATACTTCAGAATCATGAGGAGAAAGTTGAAAGGAACATTTTTTGCAGCTCAAGTATGAAGATCTACTGGAGAAAAGTACTCTGTTTTGCGTTGCTTTGTAAACTCACAGGAAGTAAATCAGGACTGAAACAGAATGGAGACTTTGGGGAATCATTGTTCCTAAGCTTGAATTCTTTGTGAACCTTCTCTGGCATAAAATTGTCATAACGTTAAAGTTATCATGAAATATGAATAAGAACCTATGGGATGGAATTCTATCTGTAGAGGTTATTTTGACAATATTTAAGTAGGTGGTTTACAGAATTTTGTTTGTAAGCTTTAGAACAAATTTTCATGAGGATTCTCATGCAATTCAATAGTAGTGAATTAAAAATTTGTAATATGTTCAGTGTAACATAAGGAAACAAAACTACACAAACCTCCATACCCCCAAATCAAATCAGATGCATTTATCAATATTTATGTATTACTCCAAATTCTCACTCATCTAACTCTCGATCACTATTTAATCATGATAGATTGTGATAGCTGTATCATTTGTGGTGCAGGCTAGGATCTGCTATGATTCTTCTGCAAAATTATTATGATGAATCACACTTGTCAATGATTTTTGAATGAGACAAATCCAAAACTAATTTGCTTTCTGAAATCCAGATGTAGTTGGCTATGAACCATAAATCTTCCATGAAAATATTTTTCAGTATCATTTCTGTCAACAAACAAAAATGTTCTTTGTAGTTTTGTCCCCAACAAAAAAAAATAGGGTATATTAAGAAGGGAGTAGGAAAGTTAATGGCTGACTTGAATATAAAACACAGACGATGCCCAGATCAAATTGGCTGCACAAATGAATCTCTGCCGTGAAAGTCTTTGTAAACTGCAATTCTCGATTTTTGGTACAGGGACTCAATACTTTAAGATAGCCATAAAATATGTTACCTTCACGCTAAATTGTGGAAATTAAACATGCTTATGGAGTTTTCTAGAATTTGAAAGTGATTAACATCTTATTTAGTTTGAAATATACAGAAGTTCAGTTATAAAATATTTTATTGCTGCAGTACAATAAACATGATTTTTTAAAATGTTGTTTTATTCATTGGAGTGAGCTTAGAACAGTAATTAACTATGGTACAAAGAAAGTATAGATTTTTTTTTCAAATGACATATAGGCCAGAAATCTTTGTCTTGAGGCATACTTACAAGCTCTGACTCTAGTGACTCTGTGTGTGTATGTGTGACTATGTAATCCATAAATTACTACTTTTGAAATGGGAACAATTAAGAAATTCTTCATAAATATAAACCTTTCAATTCTACGTTTTAAAGTTATTTAAAATGCCTCTTTTATCAATATGGGTCAGAAACATTCCCTTCTACGTTTGAAGCATAGCACTGTTCATTATGTAAATTTCTAATATCGGTATCACGCATCCTGTGTGTGCACAACAAGGCATTTGATCAATTATCCCTCCGGAAAAGCCCAGATCTTCTCTGAGGTGAAATGTATCAAGTCAGCAATTTCATCTCTTTTCTCTCCTGTGCATTCTCTTCTGCTATTCGTCACCTAAGCCATGATTCCAAACTAACATCACACAATAACACCATTCATACTACTTAACGCATATAATGCATTCCATCTTTAAAGTACTGAACAAACATTAAATAATTAATTCACATTGGAAGAAGTCAGTGAAATAGAGAATTTTAAAATTATTATGAGGAACAAAAGTATTTTATTATTGATTTTTTGATAATGAGATTTATCAGATACATTTTTAAGGAATATTTTTGCCTTGTCATATAGGAGAAATAATGTTCATGGTGGGAAGTACATGAGCCCATAACTGGCTTTTACAGATGATTAAATGCTCAAGTTGAAGTCGAGGTTTGTGATAACTGCTGGAGCCATTTATGACCTCATATACTACTCTGCTTTGGAACATTAGGCCTTAAATAACACCAGGCGTGTGCTTTGGCTGAAGAGAGGAGAAAGAAAAATAAAATGCCCTTTCAGATAAAGAAAAAAAATATGTACAGAGAACCCTATGGAAATGTCATAAATACACATGAATAAAATTATATTTAGTGAAGGTTCCATAATAGGTTTGGGAGGCAGGGTATCACTTGACAGCTGTCTGGGTAGCCTCTGGATGAAAACTTACGAAGAAATAGTTCTTTTATCTATTAGCATAAAAAGTGCATTGGGCTTGTAATAGGCGCTGGCGGCAGTCAATGCTGTACAGAGACTCTGACATTTACACAAAGCGACTTGCTGCTTACAGTGCCAATCTGCTTGTATTGAACACAATCTAGATCTCTCTGTGTGGACATTTTCCCAAAATCACACTGAAAAATTCACCGGGTGCACAATGTCGTGCAAAGTTCTCCATGGTGAGAGATATCCAGTGGGAAAATGTGCTTGCGAAGGTGCCAGGAAGCAAAGAAAACCATGTATGTTGTTTTCAAATGTATTTAGCATGATGTGAAGATCAGTGCTTCTCAGGGGACCATTTGAAGCATGGTCATAAGATTCTTTACCTTCCTGTAGTTTTTCTGACCTTTAAATATCTATGACTGAATCGTATTTCCATAAGGCAAGGCAGAGAAGGGAGATCTACAGTAGAACTGGAAGAACCATAGTAAGAATTATAAATAGCTACAGAACAGAAGTGTATTTATAATAATAATAGTTATTATATACTAAACTCTGCACACATTGGCTTGTTTACTTATGACAATCTTATCAAGAAAATGGAATTGTTCATTTTACCAACAAAGAAACTGAGATCTAAAGCATTTAGTAAGCTCCCAAGTAGAGCAATCAGTTCTGCCACTGTGCCATGCCACAGAAACCAGTGCGCCAGTGCCCATCTGTGCCCCTCACGGCAGCCACCTTGTAGCAATCAGTTGTGACAAAAATCTTATATGCAAACCTTGAAGAAGACGGGAGCCCAGAAAATGGGGAAGAAAATTCGAATTTACATTTGTATTTCCCTGACTTTGATCTGCAGTTTTATGATTTTAACTTTGGAAGGGACTTTTGCAGTTTCTTATGTTGACCCTTTATTTTCATATGCACTAAAGAAAGCTGCCAAAAGGCCTCTCAATTTTTAGTTTTTTTTTATTTGAAAGAGAAAAAAAAAACTAACAAAACTACAACAACAAAGAACAAAAACAACAAAGACAAAATCGAAAAACAACACAGAAACAAAAATGATACTGGTATCTGATCCTCTCAATTTTATTTTGTAGCAAGAGTATTTTTTTTACCCATAGCTGGTAACACTGTTCCTTAGTACCCCAAAATAGAATAAATGTTCCTAGAGATAAATTAATAGCCAATTGGGATGTAGTTGCATGGTAGAGGACTTGATTAGCATGCCAGAGGCCCTGGATTCAACCCCCAACACTCGTGGTATAATAACTCAGCACTACCTAAGAAAATGATCTAGGTGGACAGAAAATTGTATCACTTAAGTTGCTCCTTTGTCTAATTAGTGTTGTCTAATATGGATCAGAGTTTTCCAAACTAGAAATAATGCATCTACTTAGTGGAAACCGGTATATCCTAATATATCTTTGTAGGAGAAGATAAACATGACAAGGTGATTTTCTCTCCCATCATTCAGATTTTCTGGATATTGAAAAACCTTTAATTAAGCTTCTATTACATATATAAATTATGAGAACAATGGTACCTATTATTATTGGTTATTAATATTCAGGGTGATCAAAATACATGGTGAATGTGTAAATTAAAAATTATTATCATAAAAAACACATTGTCTATGATTTCCCTCAAAATACTCTCCTTTGCATCAGATACAGAGTGACATGATTCAGGCCACTTTCTGAAGGAATTCTGGAACTCCTTCCAAGGAGGGTCCCTATGTGGTGTAATTAAAATACATGGTGAACACTGCTGTTAAGCGGCATCCTTACTAAAACAGAGATGTTTTCTCACCCACCCCATTCAGTGTATCTGGCACTGTGTGATTTATTCAAAGTCAAAATGTACACTAAATGTAAATGTTTCATATTGATTCAGGACATGGTGGTAGACTGTGACAGTGCAACTAAAGAAAGAGGACTTCCATTCTTGGTGTGAGATAAAATCTCATCAGTGTTTTAATTTGCATATTTCTAATGGCCAGGGATGTTCAACATTTTCTTGCACATTTATTGGCCATTTGTACTTCTCCCATGAAATGTCCATTTTATTTGCCCATTTCTTCACTGGGTATGTAAATTTTGGGGGGGAAGCTCTAAATTTTTTGAGTTCTTCATATTTTCTAAATGTTGATCTGCTGTTTGGGAAATAACTGGCAATTTTCCCCCCATTTTGTGTTTCATCTTTTTACTAATTGTTTCCTTTTATATGCAGAAGTTTTTAAATTTTAAACTTTTAAACTTATAATCCCACTTGTTGATTCTTCCTGTTATTTCTTGTGCAATTGGGGTTTCAACATACACTAATAGAATGGCAGGCATCAAGGAATCAGGCAATAACAAAGCCAGTGGGGTTGTGGTGAGAAAGGAACCCACCTTCATTGCTGGTGGGAAAGTAAACCAGTACAGCTTTTACAGAAATCAGTACAGAGATTTCCCAAAGAACTAAAAGTAGACATTCCATTTGACCCAGCTATTCCCTTCCTAGGTATCTTTCTAAAAACGCTAAAGGCATTGTATTATGACAGTATATGCCTACCTGTGTTGATAGAAGCACAGCACATAATAACTAAATCCTTGAAGCAGCCCTTCAACAGAAAAATGGATAAAGAAAATGCGTGTTGTGGTCAGGGTTTGAAAGGGAAAGGATTTAATACAGGACACATAATTTCTTGGATTATTTTATAATATTCACCCAGAGAGTCAAATGCAAAAGAGCACAGGAGATCTGTGCGCACAACAGAGACCCAAAGAATTGAGCTGAGGGCCTGGATCCTATGACAGTATCCAGCACGAGTCCAGACAAAGGCTTAGAACCTACAACAACGTCTCACGCAAGTCTATGTCAAGGAACTGCACTGGAAAAGCCCAAAGGTCAGTGGTAGATGTGAGAAAGTCTGTGCCAGCGGGCTGAGGGATCTGCACTGAAGCCAGGAATTGATGCTCAGTGTAAGGAACAGAGCTCCCCTGAAGAGAGCTGCAGCCATCCTCAGCAACAGCGAGGACCCAAGCTCCTCTGATGATGAGAGCCGCTGCATTCACATCAGGAAGCCAGTGTGACAAGCTTGTCCAGGAGAAGCAACAGCACCATCTTCCCCTCCAGGTCTCTTTCAGTGCTGTTAGAAATAGTGCTCAGCTGGGCCTTCCAGGCCAGCACCATGCTGACTCAGTTCAGCTGGCTGCTACAAGTTGACCATTAGTTAATCCACTGCAATGTGGTACCTACAAGTAATAGAATACTACTTGAGTAAAAGGAAGGATACGTTGTGGACATTTGTAGGAAACTGGGTACATCTGGAACATGGAATGTTAAGTGAAATAAACCAGACACACAAGCATAAGGACCATACACATCTCTCATGTGAGTAAGGAACAGTGCAAATAAAGAGCAAAAGAAAAGATTGACAAAGGGAGCCAAGGAGATAGATCTGCTGCAAATGGAACAGGACAGGGTCCAGGAAAATGAGAGTGAGATGAGGTGGAGAGGGGACGGAGAAGTAAAATGATTTAAGATGTCTCTTACATCTGCCAAGCACCCACAATGAATGCCAACATTATAGAGCATAAATATGAATAAAAACGAGACCAACAGTAATAATGAAATTAGGGAAAGGGGATTCAGAGAGAGAGAGGTGCGTGGGAAGGGGAAGGGGGTCGCAAAAGAGTCCAGCTGTGTTATGTTCCATGCATCTGTTTCCTAAGAGGAATGTACACTTCACATACTACACACCCACACTAACAAAATACAAAAGAGCACACCATAACTGCTTCAGAAAGTGGCAAGAACAACACAAACTACGTGCATCCAAAGTGAGGGAGAGTGTTTTGAGGGCAGTTGACGGCAACGTATCTTTTACTGTAATAATTTCTTTTCAGTTTCAACATTAACCAAACTTTTACCATATTTCTTTTGAATTATAGTTTATAGACTTAAATAGCCAAAGGTGTACTTACAGTTGACATCCACTCATAACTAGTAAGATAATCATTTCTATTTACACAGGCCATTTTATTACAAAGCACCTCATCAGTCTTGTGTATTCACACAGGACATTTCCTGCAGTAAAATGGTAAGGAAGTACATTTGTCTCCACAGACAGATGTGCAAATGTCACTGGTATTCCATTTAACATTAACTGCATTCTACAGGTAATTTGTTGGGTAGTTCTGATTAACAGAGCAAATGGCAACCTCCTACATCTGTCTCCACTTCTCTGTAGCTCCAGACGGTCTGAGTGTGATATGTGGACATCTAAGTATTTCCGCAAGACTAGTAAATTTCTGCTCTTTTTTTTTTTTTTTGTGGTACTGGGGATCGAACTCAGGACCCTGCGCTTGCTAGGCAGGCGCTTATTCCACTGAGCTATATCCCCAGCCCCAATTTCTGCTCTTTTCAAATGTATGCCTAATTTATACAGTGCAATTAAATGAACTGAGTTAATTAAACCTACGGTGCAATTCTTATGGAATATAGCACAGTATAAGTGAAAAGAAGTCCTCTTAACTCACATCATCTAGCATCTGATAAGTGTGTATTCACTTATTTTGGCACAACATTCTTATAACAAAGAACACAGCTTCATTGGCTCACAGCAATAAGATTTTATTAAATGTAACTTTCTGAGGTGGTCGGCTGGTGGTACTGTTAATTTTGCTAGATTCACTTCCATTTCTGGGGTACGAGGCCTTAAAATGACCAAGAAGGGCTCGCCTTGGTGAGCTTGTCTCTGCTCCATCTGTCCCTCATTGTCTCGCAGGCTGTCCTGGGGGTGTCCTGCTCACTGCAGTGTCGTAGGGCAACCAAAGGGCAAGCACAGTTGTCTTCAACTCTTCCAAACTCCTGTCTGCACTTTTTGTGGTAAAACCCTGCTGCCACGCTTTGAGAAGTCGCAAGGGTATGTGAAGGCGTCTGCCCGATACATCCAGCCAGGGTTGCTGACTGCATCTGTCATCAGGTATCTTAGCAAATCACCCTCAGACAAGTGGAGCCACTGGCCTTCAAGTTCTTTAGCTGAAGTTTCAGAGATCATAAAGTACAGAGAAGTTGTTTTCCCTTTTTCCACTCCAAATTCATGTACCAATAAACTCCATGAACATAGTCAATGCCGTGTGTATGTGTGGTGTGCGTATGTGTGTGTGTGTGCGTGTGCATGTGTGTGGGTAAAATGTTGCCAATGTCCACCACCCTGGAATGTAGTATGTTTCATCATCAAACCTTGCTGCTATAGTCTGATATGGGCCAAGGCCCTTTAGAGAAAGTTGGTGTTACTTTGGGAAATAAAATACAATATCTTTTTCTACACTGAATTTTTATTTTGCAAGTACAACTATTGTAAAAATTGTGTGGGTTCACTATATGTGAGATTTCAGTTCACTACAGTCACCAAAATCTACCTATTAATTGTTTTCAAAATATGCCTATTGTTTTACATAACTATTGGTAGTTTGGACAAATTAATCTGCTGTGAACAAAGCTATTAAGAGTTCTAGATGTCCACCTGACCAGCTAGAGTCACTAATTTAATTTTTTCTGATGTCTTAACAGAGAACTCAGAGGCCCCTGATTCAGTCTTCATCTTGAGTGAATGTATTGATAGGAGAAACTCTTCCTTGTTAAAAAGGCTCAAAAATTTTGTTTTTCAAACTGGGAATTTTCAGAACATTTTCCCCTCTCTCCATGCCTAGTAAATAAGGCAGTTCTTAATTCTGCATTGTTTTCTTCTTCTGTGAAAGCTAAAAGCAAAGGAAAATGTATTTAGTACTTTTCTTGGAGACTACTCAAGTCACACCTTTCCCTTCATGAGGCTTGTTTTCTAACTTCTGTGGTTACCTGTGGGCATCTACCTAATTACGTAACCCTTCCTAATAGAGCTGACAGTATTCACTTTTCTTGTAGCAGTTTCCTTCCAACTCTCCAAGCCTCCTCTAACCATATATCTGCCACCTTATTTCATGGTAGCAAATTCAGTGGATTGTACTTTTGATACAGAGGCACCACACTTTCAACATACATTTTTTATTATAAATTGTCTTAGTAATGATGTGGAACAAACAACGAACCACAAAATTTCTATGGCAAACAAATATCCTGATTTATTGCTCACATGAATGGGGTGCTCTTAGCAAGTCTGCCGGTCCTGCCTAAAGACTGCCTAGTTATGTGATCTAGCACAGCCTTATCTTGCAAAAACTGAGAAACCTCAGCTCTTTTCCTGTCATGCTGGCTGAAGCACACCTTTTCATGGTGGTAGTAGATGGGGTGTACCTGAAGCCCAATTGTATAAGCTCATTCATTTTCATGGCTTCATATCTGTTAATATCACACGTTAAAGTAATGCATAGCTGAACTTAGGGATAGCTATCGTGTTCACTCCTTCCCCGATTACAGAGCATTGCAAAGTTATATAGTGAAATATATTGATGCAAAAGGTGATGGGCAAAGTATTGGGTCATCTCTGCATCCTAGCCATTCTAGAACTTCTAACACCAAACACTGAACTCTTATTGATGAAATTGAATACAGATAGTCAATTAGTTTTGATTTTATTTGCAATGTTTAAGTATTTCCCTTTAGGTTTTACAGTGCTTATAACATTTTCTACATTTAAAAATACTGATTAAAGTAAAACTTTTTTTTATTTGCAAAGAAATTCCTCATTATTCTCTTAGCTGACAGATGGGAAAACATCAGCAGAGGAATTAAGATGCTTACTAAGTTTCCCTACCTTCAGGGGCATGCAGGTATTCATGTGCGGGCGGTTCCATTTATCAATTGGGACATTTGTTTTTGTAGTTGAACCATAAAAAATAGGAGCAAAAGTTATTTCAGCTGGGGAAACATTTCCCCATCTGTCTTGTACAGATATATTTTATTTCTATGAACTATTCTTAGGAATTTGAGTCAGACATTCCCAATCAAGATGGAATCAGACAATATTTTTTAACACCATAAAAAGGGTTAAGTATATTGCCATATGTGTGATGCATGGTTGCATCTACTTTGATCAGTCTGGATTTCCTGAAGAATACTTTGAACTGTCATAGATGCTCATTAGGGATAACAGAGGGATGCAGTGATACTCATTCATTGTTACCAATGCTGTTATATAAGGAACCACACCCTAACATAAAAGTACATTTGATTTTCTGTAAATACATAGTAGTTGAATTTTATGAGATCCTTTTAGCCTGCTGTAGTCTTTTATTTCCCAAAATGGTCACTAAAGAAAAATTAATTAATATTCAGGGACAAAGAATACAATATTTTTGTGACTTTCAACCCCAAGAGCAAAACTATTAGCAGCTATAGATTTTTCTTTGCAGTAATGAGCTAGTGTATAATCAATTTGTGTTACTTTCACACTATACATCAAGATAGTAAGTCTTCCTGGGCTGTAATTCTATTTCCTGTCAGAGTTTGTACCAGGCTATACATTAAGAGATAAGGCATAAACTGAACTCTCAATGGTTATAAAACAGTCTTTTGTGTCTGATCCCACTCGCCTTCTTAACCACTCAACAATAAACATTTATTCTAATCAATGGCTATAAAACAATCCTTTGTGTCTGACCCTACTCACCTTCTTAACAGTCCCTTAGCAATAAACATTTATTCTAATCTAATCATTATATTCTAGTCAATTTATTCTTCCTGCTTACTGAAACATCTTAATCGTTAAAACTTCTGCTACTTTAAATTAATCTAATGATAGGTACATATTTGCTTCATGTTCTCTGCTCTCTCTACTTATTTCTTTACCCCAGCACCCACTGTTTTGCTGCTGGAAGGGAAAACTAAAGAGCTGTCTTGTCCTACACACTGAACTCAAAGTGTGTTTATTAATACAGTGCTGAGACTTAGCAGAAATGGGCTCTTCTTGAATATAAAAGGCATAGTCAGAAGGTCACGATAGCTGCTTTGAAATGAATATGCAAGGGTCTTTCATCTCTTCAGCAATGTGTCCAATAGGTAGAAAACATGTCCTCCTTGTCATTCCGCTGTGTGGAAGGCAAATCTAGCCTCATGTTAATTGAGGTCCTGCTTACCATTTATTGGATGTTTACCAAGCATCAAGCATCGGGCAATAAATTGAAGAAATAAATTATAATTGACATTAACGGTGTGCACTGACACTGTTACATTCATATACATTATACTGTTTTTTTTTTTTTTTTTTTTTTTTTTTTTTTTTTTTTTTTTTTTTTTTTTTTTTTTTTTTTTTGGCGGTACTGGGGATTGAACTCAGGACCCTGCGCTTGCTAGGCAGGTGCTTATTCCACTGAGCTATACCCCCAGCCCCCTTTATACATTATACTGTAATAAAAGCTTTTCTCACTTTTACCATGATCACTAACATGCATGCGTGCACACACAAACACACACACCATCTTTCTCTTTTTAAGTGTGAGATTTAAAATATTCTCTGTTTATCCTAATTAATCCACTAATATACTCTTTTGGTTTAGAAAAGGATTAATAGATATTAAAAGACAGTATTTAGAGGGCTATGTAAAGAACTAGGTATTTCAGATATTTTATTAGAAAAAAGAGTGAATGTACCCAAATTGAAGTTGTATTATATAACTACTGCAATCAAGGGTGTGCATTACTGGTTAAGAGTGTCACTTGTTTCGATCAGTGCAGTAAAGCAGGGAACCAAGAAACCCCTCACAGAATGACAGACAAGTTATTTCTGACAAAGATGCAAACATAGCCGATGATGGCAGGCTGTATTTTCAAAAAGTGTTGTTAGAAAACTGGATAACCATAGGCAAAACTAAAAGTATGAGCCTTAACTCAAATCTCATATCCTATAAAAATTAATGAAAAATAGAGCATAGACTAAATGTAAAACTGGTAGAAGAAAATATAGGAGAAAGTCTTCAGAACCTATGATTTTTAGAAGACACTGAAATTTACAGTAGAATATTTGCAAATCATATGTCTGAGTAAGATTCTTGCCGGAATACATAAAGAGCTCTTAAAACTTAACAGTAAATTGGAAATAACCCAGTTAGAAAACATACACAAAGCATTTCACCAGAAAATATAAAAGTGAAAAATAAACAGATTAAAGACACTCAGCATCATTAGCTCTTTGGGAGATGCAAATCAAAACCACAAGGAGAAACCACTGCACAACCGCTAGATGGACACGGTGACAGATACAGGCAATGAGGAGTGCCTGTGTAGCTGCGAAGAAACCTGAATGCCATTCATTGCTAATGGGAATATAAAACGGTCCAGCCATCTTGGAAGGTAGTTTGATAGCTTCTTAGAAAACTAAATGTACTCTTACCACATGATCCACCAATCACTCTCCTAACTGAAATCAGTTAAAAACCTATGTCAACCCAGACCCAATCCAGAAATGGGCATCTGAGATGAATACATACAACTGGCAAACAAATACATGAGAAAATGTTCAACATCATTAGTCATTCGAGAAATGCAAATTAAAACAACATTGAGATTTCATCTCACCCCAGTAGGAATCGCTAACATTAAGAAATCAACCAATAACAAATGCTGGTGAGGTTGTGGAGAAAAAGGAGCTCTTCTCCTCTGCTGGTAGGAATGTAGACTGGTGAAACCACTGTGGAAATCAGTTTGGAGATTCCTCAGCAAACTAGGTCTAGAGGTCCCATTCAACCCAGCTATTCCTCTTATGGGTATTTTCCCAGAAGAACTGAAAAAGTCATATCACAGCGATATATGTGCACCCATGTTTATAGCAGCGCAATTTGTCATAGCCAAATTGTGGAAGCAACCCAAATTGTCCATCCACTGTGGACTGGATAAACAAATTGTGGTGCTTTTATATAATGGAATATTATTCAGGTATAAAGAAAGATAAACTCAAGGCTTTTACAGGTAAATGGTCACAATGAGAGACCATACTCCTAAATGAAATAAATCAGACCTCCATGGGTAAGCAACATATTGTCTCACTAGTATAAGAACCTGAAAAAGTGAATAAAAATTAAGAGGTATGATAGATATTGTGAAATGAAAGGAAACTGCTTGAAAGTAAAGAGCAACTGGGATGAGGGAAAAGAGAAAAGAAAGAAGGGGAAACTATGTACATATGTATATACTGTATAGCTACATATAGTACATATAGTATGACTGATTTCTATCACTTTACTGAAAGGATCAGTTAATGATTAATTATTTGATCGTTTGCATGTCTCTATTTGTTTTCCTGAGAAACCACTTTGACAATATCAATATGTAATACAACAACCATTTTTAATTTCCTACCACTTTGTCTGTAATTCAGTATTGCTTGTATTGTTCTTACGCTATTTTGTGAATGGATATGTTTGTTAATATGCTTTCCTTCTTTTATTTTTTAAATAAATAAAAAAACATAAAGTGTACAGCTGTGTATCGCAACTGTATTCACAAATGCTGAAACTCAGGAGCAGCCAAGGTGTCATTTAACAGGTGAATAAAATCTACTCCATCATATAGTGGAACATTATTCAGTATTAGTAATAAATGTGCTTTCAGTCCCTGGAACTACATGGAAGAAACTGAACTGCATATTACTAAGTGAATGAAGTTAATGTAAAAATGTTACATACTCTAAGACTCCAACCATATAACGTTTTGGAAAAGGAACAGAATTATAGAGATAGTAAAAAGTCAGCAGTTGCTTAGATTTAGGGGAAAGAAAGTTTTAAGCCTGCAGGACACAGACTATTAGGGCAGTGAAACTATTTTGCATGATAATGGTAAGTGCCTTTGTGTCTTCCTTAAAACTCTATCTCCAATACAAAACATAGAGTGAACTATATAAATGATGAAATTTACTTAAGAATAATATATCAATTTTGGTTCATCAATTACTAGCAAATGTCCTAGTGTATGTCTTGAATACTAGACAATGAATGTGGGGTTGAGAAAAAGAGAAATAATGTGGAAATTCTACATCACTCTCTAAAAATTAGCTTCTTGATTTAAAGAGTAAACAACTGCATCAAGAAACAAAGAAACACACAATAAAAACCACTCACACTTCCGACGAACTACACATACTGACATTACAATTGATACCCTCAGACGGACGGCACATAAACATCTGTGAGGACTTAGAGAAATTAGAAGTCCCGTACACCATTCCTTGTCGTAGTCAGATGGAGCTGCTGTGATGAGAAATCATTAACTGGTTAAGAAACAGTCATTGTTCACAGTTTTGGAGGTTGAAAGTCAGGTTTGGCTCGGGATCCTCTTCTTAATTCACAGACACCCATTTCCTTGCTGTCTCCTCACAGTGCACAAAAGAAAGCCATTTGGTGAGCTGGCCTCTTATAATTCTGTTCATGAGTTCTCAGGCTTCATGATTTAATTATGTCCCAAATGTCCCACTTCCAAATATCATCACATTTGGATTATAGCTTCAACATATGAAGTTTTCAAGGATATAAACACCAGTTTATTTCACTGGAGAAAGTGTAAAACCATGCAACCAGCTTTGAAAAACTCTTCTGCAGATCATCAAAAGATTAAATGTAGAGTTATCATAAGACCCATAAACCCTCTTCTTTTATATACCTAAGAGAAATGTAAACACATGTCCATAACTAAACTTGTGTAGAAAATTTCAGGTCAGCATTATTCTTAATAGCTCCCAAATGAAAATAACTCGTGTTCATTGACTGATGGATGGATAAATCAAACATTGTCCATCTTTACAATTAGACATTATTGGCAATAAAAGAAGGAAAGTGGTTCTCCTACATGCTGCAGTATAAATGATCTTTGAATATATTTTGCTAAGAAAAAGAACACAAAAGACACATGTGAGTGTTTTTGTACAAAATGTTGAGAATAGGCGAATATCTGGAGAAACAGAAAAGACAGCAGTTGCCTGAGACCAGGGGCAAGAAACAGTAAGAGAAGGAGAAAAGTGACAGGGGAAGGAGGTTTCTCTGCGCTGTAAAGAATGTTTCTAAAAGCAGTTTGGAATGATGGCTCCACAACGCTGGCTCTACTGAAAGCCAGACCATATGTTACTGCATAGCCATCGTATTTTAATAAAGGTGCTAAATATAATAAAAGACCCAGAGGAGTCAATAAAATATTGAAAGAGAAAAGAAAAATCAGAGAACTGCCATTTTTGTTTGGTATCAAGTATTCCTTTAAAGCTATGGTGACCAAGAAAGTGTGATTCTGACAAAAGAATAAAAAGTAAATTAAAATCACAGAACAAAGGGCCTAGAAGCAGAGCCACACCAGAGCCGGCTGATCTTTGATGAAGTCACAGAACCAGTGCATTGCAGAAGAGATGGTCCTTTGGAACCACCTGGAACAACTGCTCAGCAACAATTTACAAATAATAACAAACAAATCAATCTAGATAAAGATTATGCGCTCTTTCAAAAATTAACTCAACATGGATAATAGGCTCACATCTAAAATTCAAAACTCACTATTTCTGGAGTACAAGGGGAACTGTAGATGACTTTGAATTTGGAAAGACCTCTTGACTACAACATTGAAGGCATGGTTTAAGAAGAAATAATTGATGATGTTCCTCATTAAAATTAAAAATAAATGTTTGGGAATGCGAACTCTTAAAATGAGTGAGATGAATATAACCCCATTAAAAATAGAATTTGAACAGAAACCTCATCAAAGAAGAGCTACATAGGGCAAATAAACATGACAAAAAGCTGAGCATTGCATATCATTGGGGGATCTCAAATTAACAATGGTCTCCACCCCACACTCCTTAGGATGATGAGGCTCCCAGAGCTGACGCAGGACCTGTGGGTGAGGGTGCCGCTGGCAATGCAACTTGATAGAGCCGCTTTTTAAGAGAGTTCAGCAGGTTTTTTGGCATTTTTGTGAAATTTTGCATTCTTATGATGCAACAATTTTGCTCCTACTAAAGGATTTGGAAACTTAAGTCCACAAAAGGAACCGAAAATGGGTATTTATAGAATATTCACAATTGCCAATATGTGCAAGTAACCAGGATGTCTTGAAGTGTGCGTACTAGTTGTCTACGATATCAAGGGGTAATAAACACATAGTAGTACATGAAAGAAATCACTCTGAAAAGGCAGTGTGCCGTCTGATGCCAAATATGTAACACTCTTTAAAAGGCAAAGCGGCAGATATTTAAAAAATCAGTAATTGCCAGGTGTTAGGGTGTGACAGATAGGCAGAACAGTTGGTACTGGGGCAGTGAAACTATTCTGTCTGATCATAAAGTGGTGGTTATAGGTTATGTATTTGGCAACACACACACACACACTATGCAGTACCAAGAATGAACCCTGGTGCAGGTGGACTTTGGGTGATGTTGCATCTAGGTAGGGTCAATGGTGGTTAACACCAGATCACTTCAGTGTCAAATGTTGAGTGGAGGTGGGGAGGCTGTATAGGTGAGATGCTGCAGGTATGGAAATCTATGTGCCTTCTCCTCTCTCCTTTTTCATAAAGTCAAAACTACTTTAAAAACAAAATGTATTTTAATGAATAAAGATATTGCCAAATGTTTATGGGCCTGTAAAGAAACTGAATCTCTTATATATTAGTTGTGGAAATACAATCATTCTGGAAAATAAGTTGGCAGTTTTTTTTAACTGAATGTATGTGAACCATATCGGACAATAATTGTACTCTTGGGCATTAATCATATACCGGAGAAATAAAAACTTTGCTCTGAGCAAAAACTTTTGCAAGAATGTTCATAGCAGATTTGTTTTATTAGTCATAAACTTAAAACAACCAAACATTTTACAATAAATGAGTAGATGAGAAAACTGTAATATATCCAAACTATTCATCAATGAAAGAAACTTTTGGTGATTATGATGACTTGATTAGATTCCCATAATGTTATGATAAATAGAAAAAAGTCTCAAAATGCATTGTTCTATTTATAAAATATTATTGAAATAACATTATACAAAAATATTTATACATTTGGGGGTGGATATTACAAAAGAGGTGATTGGAGAAAAATCTGTGTAGTGATGAAACATGTTAGCCAGCTTCCTGTGGTTGTGACAAGATACTGAAGATAAAAATGTATGAGAAGAAAAGATTTATTTCATTTCATGATTTCAGAAGATCCAGTCCACAGTCAATTGGCTCACTTGCTTTGGGGAATGAGGTACTGAAGAAATAACATCTATAGGAAGCATGTGTTAGAGCAAAGCTGCCTACCTGTTGTGGCTAGGGAGCAGGGGAGAGAGAGAGAAAGAGAGAGAGAGGGAGAGAGACGGGGAGAGAAGTGTCAGGGTCTCAACATCCCTTCAAATGAATGATCTAACTTCCTTCCACTAGGCCATACATCTTAAAGGCTGCTTCCCTCCCTCTAGTGCTTTTAAAAATATGGGCATTTTGGGTATACTTCAGATCTAAATTATTGTAAAATAGTTGTGTCTCTCTTGATTTAATCTCTCATGTGATTAAATGCCACAGAATTATACATACACAGAAAGGCCTAGGATCATACACAGATGCAATGTCACAGAATTATAATAACATCAATTTCTTGCTGATACTATACTATCACCAGGTAGAATCAAGTATATTGTGACCTTTGGGGAAAAGCAGGTGAAGTAGGATGTGACCTTTGGGGAAAAGTGGGTGGAGGTGCATAGGACCTCTGTAATAATGTTTTGTAAATACACAATAGTTTCAAAATAAAAGAAAGACTACAATGTTATAAGAATGTTAGCACTTAATTGAGACTTTCTAAAATAACTAGAATGATAAAAATCTTACTAAACACTGCTGGAAATTTCAAATACTCCAAAATATTCCATGTTGAGAAACAAGATCATTGATTCGTTATTATAAAATACTGAGTACAGTATTTCTGGGATTTGTCCTAGGTAGAGTAGCAATCATGTAAACTATTCTCAGGTTTTCCTTCTTTTCTTTATAATAAGAAGTTACTGTTCAAATAATAATTTTGGATTTAAATATATAACATGAAAGTACAATAAGCTCACAGAAGAAAATGTATATTTTAAAAATTTTGCATACCTTTTGAAATTAATCTGATTTATTCTCACCATGATTCATTTTTAAACATTCTTTTTATTTCTGTGCCCATTTTTTCTTTGTAAAAACGACATATTGGGCTACTGACTCGGAAAGACTGAGGAAAATATCTTCACTTACAGCATGTCTTCTTAGCAGATTCTCCCTATTTTAAATTCCTGGCCATTCTGATGTTCTCGGTGGTGTGACGTCCACATATTAGATTTGCGATGATTGTTAGGACAGGCATGTCATGCCCTACTTTCTTAAACTCAGAGCAGTAAAACAAAACCCTCATCCCCTTAGTTCTATAAAACTTCTTCCCATTCCAGCTGTTTTATCCTTTCTATCAAATGTGTGATTGTGCAGCGTTTTTGTATGTTATTATGTTGCTTTGGATATTTCCCCTGTTGATATGTTTCTTTAATGTGTTTTTAAAAATAGATGCTTTACACAGGCAGTCAGTACATCACATGGAATAAGTTCAAGCACTTCATTAGTGGAAAAAGGATAAGGGCGGAAAGAGGGCGAATTCTTGAGCTCTTCTTGTTTCTATTGCACCTTATGATAGTAGATTCAGTACAAACACAAAGCCTGTTCAGGCACAGCTTGTGGAGCTGCGAGATTCCTTTATATTAGTGCTGTGTGAACCCTGGGAGTGATAAATATATCTTTGCTGGGTACCATGACAACCATCAGACTTTTAAGGAGACATATTATTCATTTTAATTACTTGTGTAAGTCTTGCTGATGTCCATAGGAAAATGTAGACTTCACTTTTCTTTGCTCTTTTGAAGTAAAAGCCTTGTTTCTTTTACACATTTGCTGGGTGGTTTATGTGTTTTTCACAAGCTTCAAAATAACTGGAGGTTAAGTGATGATGTTAGAGGATGATGACTTTAATCTTCCTGGAGTCTCAGACCCTCACTGACGCCGCTTGTGCAGTGGCTCCGGTTCCACCTTTGGGAGGAAGAATCTCAGATTATGGGTGCTTAGCCAGACACATGAGAACCAGTGTGATGTGTTTGTGGCTGGATATTTGTTTGTCCATTTGTTTATTTTAAGAAACTGGCTGAGAAGACAGATGTCTCAGACAATTAGACAGAGAATAATTTCTTACTCAGCCTTTTATTCTGTTCAGGCTTTCAATGGAATGGATAAAACTCGCATACTCTGGGGACAGAAAGTTTTGCTCAGCCTAGCAAATTAAATGATAGTTTCATATAGAAACACAGATACAGGCAGAAATAATGTTCAGCAAATATCTGGGCTCATCAGGGACCCAATCAAGCTGACATAAAATTAACTGTCATGGACTTATCCCAGACTTACTCTGTAATGATCACTGGGTTTACATTTCCCCCTTTTTAACGGAAATGGAATATAAATATGAAGAATATTCGAAAGAATAAGAGAGGAAAAACTGATTTCTTATCAAAAAATTTTTGGCATCTATCTTTTCTGACTTTTTTTTTTAACTCTATTGATTCTACCAAAATCCAAGAACTGCACTTTCTTGAGGAAGTAACTCATAGACAAATCATTGCAGTATTTACTGCTTTTTTGCATTTCCTTTTTCTGGTGCCACTGAACAGATACCTATTTCTTGACTTAGTTTCCGCTGAAAAACAGGTCATCATGGTAGGAAATCTACAGGTAAGATTCATCAGGATGTAATGAGAGAGGTTTCTATGTTATATAGTTAGAGTCACTAGTGGTTAATTTTCCTGTTAACCAGTGAATATAAGAATAGCGCTGGAGACATGATGATAGAAACTTTACTTCAAGGTAGCAACAACATGAATCCATTATATTCAAATAACAAACTGCTGTATGGAGCACTTGTGCTACTTGTTGAACATGTATTAATGAAACACTGGCTAAATTAAAGTACTAAAAAGTCTTTCAGTGAAATACAAAGATGAATAAAAACATTCTGTTTTAGGAGGATAGAAATTCAGGAAACACTTATCAACAAGCCTAAACTTAAACCTTGAAGCATCATACCCAGCACGAAGAATGAGGTAGCAGGTAGTTGGTTTGAGCAGTTCTCGGAAGGCAGCACTACAAAGGTCTGGAATTGACATTAGTGCTTTTATCTGTACCTTTGTGAGGTAGAAAAATATGTCAGGTTTTTCTGACTGATACTGACTAAAAACCAAAGAGAACAATGAAGTTCGTTATTAGAAGTGGGATTTCAGGACAGAAGAGAACTTTCAGAACAGAAGAAAAGGCGTGTGAAGTCAGATGTTTGGAATAATCGCAAAGCCCACTCATTATAAGTCGAGCATTTTGCTGAGGTCAGATCGACAAGCACAGCCTGATGCTTAGTCAAAAATACTGTTGAGTTTGATGGATCTTAAATATTTGCCATTTCTGTTCAGTTTTTGGCCTTTGGGCCTGAATGCCCTGTAAGAACAGTGCAGGACGAAGTCACAACACACATCTTATGGAGGTAAAGTCCTGTGCTTTGAGAGGCTAACTTGTCTTTCTGTCACAGGTGATCTGCAGTGGGAGAGGAGAAAGAAGACAGGACTTCCGGTTAGATAAGCACAGGTCAACAACACTTTTTCTTGCCAAGTGAATGATGATTGGATCACATGTTTCTCACCATTACTTTCTTTGTCTGTAAGTGATTTCAGAAGAGCTCGATTGCATTGATGGTATTACTTTTTCATTCTTCTCATTGTGGTTGGAGCATTTTGGCCCATTCATTGGCCCTGGAAAAATCAAGTAATATGATTTGATCAATGGAATACTGCCAAAGGTTATGTGCAGTAGGATATTTCAGTTACTTATCGTTGTGTAAGAAAATACTCCAGATTTTAGTAACTTAAAACAGAAATTATTCTATCATTTTTCAGTTCTATAGGCCAGAGATGTGCAGTTGGCTGAGATGGGTGGTTCTCTGCTGGTCTTGACTGATGTGGTTTCCATTGATGAACTCATCTGGGGCTGGGTTAGGGAGCTGGTTCATCTAGGCTAGGATTTCTCAGTTGGGGTGGCTGGGCTCCATGATCCTTATCTTCTGGTAGTCCCTATGGAAAGTCTCCTCCCATGGCCATATGACTTTCATGAGCAGAAGCTGTAAAAACCACTTGAGGCTTAAGCTCAGAAACTGAACAATGTCACTTTGGTATATTCTAATCAAGCCAAGTCATAAGGTCATCCCAGACTCAAGAGGCATATAAACAGACACATTGCAAATAAGCACATATGAGGGGAAGAGAGGAATAATTTTGGTCTCTATTAAAATAAGCAATAGGCTATACTAAGGCATGGCAAACTTTGCATATTGAGTCTGGCATCCTTGTTACTTTGGCTTTCCTTCTGTCGCATGAAATACATGGAACAAAGCAGAATCTTCCATCAGTTCTACACTAGGCCAGTGACTTACAGGCTGACTTCTACACAGCCAACTTGCAGATGTGTGAGTGAACCCAGCTAAAGTCTCGGAATCACTGAATCAACACAAAGACTCACATGCAATAATAAGTGTCTGCTGTTACAGGCCAGTGAGTTTTATTGTGATATGACTTATTTTGATAATTTATACAGCATATAATAAACTTGGATTCTCAGAAGAGGTTTTGTGTAGGGATAGATGTATGTGAATGTGTATATGTTATAGATATGATAAATGATTAGTATAATGCTTAAAATACAGGATAATCAAAAGTTATCCACTGAATGGGCAGCTAAAGATGCTAATAGACATGAGCAGAGATTTCTCAAAATTCTACGTACAATTTTGAAAATGTAGCTCAATGTTAGGGTACTTGCTTAGGATACATAAATCCTTGGGTATGATGCTCAGTATGACACATAAAAATAGCTTATTAAAGAATCCATGACATTAGAACGTCATGTAAACCCTGACCCTGGAGAAGTGTAGGTATTTCTTGTGAGTTATTTTGAAAATTTACCTATGTGAGCTAAGACTGATAGTTGAACTATTGTATAACTTATGGTGGTGAGTTTCTATCGGGAAGCAAGAGAAGCAGTGTCCTTTAGGTGGCTCCTCCCACTACCAAAATCTGCTCCATGCCATCAAAGCTCTCTAAATGATCAGAAAAATATGGAACAAAAGTAATTTGCTTAGTTTAATCATTTTTACAATTAACAAATCATTTGTGTGACTACTACATTTAAGAATAAGATGTTTTCCTCAGGGCATTTGTGTCCATGAAAGACTGCATCAAATGCACTCTTTTGTGAGAGACTCTTCCCAAATGATACAGGAAGGGTTAGAATTCACTTTGGGTGTATTGGATTCTGTCTACAGTGTTTGCACATAGAATTTGTCTAAATGGCAGCTTTCAAGCCTAAGTGGACACAATTTTGCCATGTTGTACTGAGTTATATGGTTAGAACATTGTTTTTCACATCCTTTTTGTTTTTCACATTTAGTTTCAAAGAGAGAAGAAAGAAAAAGAAAGAAAGAAAGGACGGAAGGAAGGAAGAAAGAAAGAAGAGGAAAGGAAAGAAAAAAAGGAGAGGAAAAGTTTTTGTAGGGTAAAACTTTCTAACCATTGTATTTGAAAAGCCTCATCCTGAAGCTTCTTGGGTTTTCTAATACTGTTATTATAATGGCTGGTGTCTGGTTGAGATACTGAAATTTTTGTGAAGAAGCCAAAGAAAGCGAGTGATTGAGCATAGAAGTAAGTAGCAGGTAGGGGCAAGGGGAAAGGGTGGGAGTAAGAGAAAGAAAGAGAAAAAGAGAAAAAGAAGAAATAGCCATCTACCTTTTTCCCAAGGTGGTTAACCATGTCTGAATGGTACTTCAAATGTTTTTCCTTTCCACAGCAGGTTGGAACTATTAGCCTTGTACTTTGAGAGAGACATCTTTGGGAAGGAGAAGAGTAGATTTCTGGCCCCAAGCAAAAAAGAATGAATGGGCCTTAGAGACCAAACTCTGTGCATTCCTAAGGACAGGATCTGTCTCACCCTACAGAAGTTTAAACTGTTTTGTAAGGGTAGCAAGCAGCATAGTGGACTGGCGATTATTGAGTTTACAGGTGTGCATCCAAACTCCTACAACAACATGGAGTTTATTTCTGGCAAGTCCAGCATAATAAATGGACAGTGCTGCTACTGTCATTATTGCTAGTAAGTGACATAAATAGGAAACATGCTTTCAAGTAGTCCAGCCCACACAGAAGAAAAAAGTGGTAATGGAGTAGTTCTTTGGTACATCTTGCCTGCCAGGGAGCCATGTGAGAATTATGGTGAGAATTCAGAGGACCTGAAAGCCATAGTCCATACTGTCTTGTCTGCAACCAAGTATGGTAGGTTAGTACAGTGGATTACCAAGAGACCAAGCAAACAAATAAACAAACAAAAAAAAAACAAACCCAGAGATGTCTTGTAAGGGAGATTTATTAAGGCAATAACAGGAGAGTGGTTGAGTAGTGGGGGGGGTGTATCCGAAAGAGAGTACACAGGTCTAAGAGCCCAGCTTGGCAAGACCCCACGGCTATACATTCCCTGACAGTACTGCTAGCAGTTTCATGAGGGACGTATATTCAACAACAGTGTCCCTTGGCAAGTATGATGACAGCTGGCTAGATGAGTCACTCAGAGGAATGTTACTGCAAGGAAAGGATTTTATAGATTGAACTATATAAGCAGTGACACCGTGATACTGCATTTTCTCACTGTATGACCAGCTTTCCAGGAAACAATCGACTTAGCATACAGATAGGATATCAGTTCCCACTGATGACATTGGTTAGCCCAGTTCCCAATGTCCCTTAGAAAATAATTATCCAGAATTTCATTTTCTGTCTGCTTACAGTACCCCTATGACAGGACAAGAGCCCTGGGGACGCAAAGTGGCATGCTAGGGACATGGTGAGAAGTGAACTAGTTTTCCTCAGAGGTGATACAACACAAAGAGCATTAGATAAGGCTTAGTCAGGGAAAAGATTCCACCAGACTGCAGTAGCTCAACGTTAGATTGTGAGTGGTGTTTGCAGTAGATGCTACCAGGTGGATAAAAGCCATGATTCTCTAGATGGGAGAAGCCTAAAATAGCAAACCTAAAATTCAATTAGAGTTCATTGAATCAAACCTAAAATATGAGATTGCTTAAGGCATATTTTCCCCTCCATATATCCAGATGCTACCATGAAAATTTCCTGAGAAAGGGAATGGAAGACAGGGTGTTACATACATTATAGAATTGTTGCTAGGAAACAAATATGTAGTGTCTTTTCTTGGCAAAATCATGAGGTAACTTCATTCAAAGAAACAAGAAATGAACTTGAAGAACAAACCCAATTGAAGTCTGGGTAAAATGTATAAGAACAGAGTCTGGGGCTGTACATAAGTTACACAGTACTATACACCTATTACATCATAGTACTGAATTTAATACATAACAATACTAAACCACAAAATACTATAATGTTTAACTACTGTCTCCTTTGATGACTCTTTGAGTATTTAAATGTATCAAACCATTAAAAACATTTTCCCCAATATCTATCCTTTATAGGGGCTATAAGCATTTACATAATGTCACAGATTCTAAGATGATTAAGATTTCTGACCGTATCTGTAATTTCACAGAAATCAAGGAAAGATATTTCATAGTAGATGTTTGACATCTACTTGGATTACATTGACAAAATCTTAATTACAATAGCGGTTGGTCTATTATACAGGTAGCATAAATTCCAGGGCTGCAAAACAGTTCCTGGAAAATAGAATAATGAAAGTGAATGTTGATTTAATGACCGACTATTTGAAACAATCTATTGCACTTGAAATGCTTCGTGGAGATTGGCGATGCAGCATGAAGAATCAGATACTGAGCTAGACTCAGTCCTTAAGTGTGAGAGCGACTCAACTTTACGTCTTGGGAAATTTATGAACGATGACATCATAATCCTTAAGGGTTTCTCAGCTATCCTGAAGCTGCAAAAAGATCATGAAAACAGGGGAATAAGAATGTTTGGTGTTTGTTCCCTCAAAGAAACAGCAATTTTGAGGAATCATAAGTGAGTGAAAATACCTTTATAAGAGTTAAGAAAGCTGGGTGACAGACTATCGCAGCCAAATGGAACACAAGAGTAAAAAGGCGTATCCAGGAGGGTAGGGAAGAGGGTTTTATATCACCTTACCTGCCCCACCCACCCAAGTCTGCACACTGCAGCACAGAAAGGGAGAGAGGGAAGGAAAGTGAAGCCAGGGCACAGCTTTGCTCCAGACCGCATAACGAATCCCCTATAATCTCAGGCTCTAGCTTGGCCCCGGTAAATCTATTCTTCACCTGTGGACTCAGGCTGCAGGTTCATCCGTGCTGTTGCAGGTTTCAGGCAGTTCTAAACCAGAGCTTGTGAGCTCAAGGCCTAGAATGGGCATTATAGACTCAGGCACCAGTCTCACCCTCATGGATCCATAACCATGCCCATTCCTATAGATCTGTGGGTTCCAGGTCCACAGCTATTGATCCAGTGCTGTCTTGGCCTTCACAGACCCACGGGCCTGACTCACCCTGGTAGACTCTGATGCCGCACAAACACAGGTTCCAGGTCCTGTCCCAGAGATTCAGGCTCCAGGACTTTCCATGCCTGTGAAGATGCCAGGCCCATCTCAGTGGAGTCAGGGTACCGGAGCACCTGGCTCCACAGCAGCCTGCCTCCAGGCCCCCGCAGCAGGTCTAGCTGTGGATGGTGCCAGCCCTCTGCACAATCCAAATGCAAAGGGCTTTTCCTTCCAAACAGTCTGTGAAGTTGAAGAGGAACCCAGCCCTTCAGACATGCAGACAACAATGTAGGGACACAGGAATCATACATAGCCATATGGGTCACCAAAGTAACAAAACAAAGCACTGACCAATAACTGATCATAGAGAACTGAAGGTTTAAAACTACCTGAGAAATGATTCAAAATAGTTGCTTTAGAGAAACTCAGAGAATTGCAAGAGCACACAGATAGGAAACTGCCAATGCTCAGATTACAGTGGGGATACATCGTGATAAATCCATTGTAAGCTGAAAAGAGTGCATGCTGAGAACGCAGTCAATACAGCTAGGTCACCTAACCTTAGAGCTCAGGGCACATTATTGACTGTTTGCCCTGCAGCTCTTAGGCTGATGGGAACGTGGCTGGCTTCCTCCGCCTGCATCAGGAGACAGGGTCCTGCTGCACACCTCTAGCCAGCGCAAAGGAAACTCAGAACTGAAAATGTAGGTTTCTGCTGGGTGTGCCTCACGGTAAAGTTGAAAAATCATTAATTCTAATTTTCTAACTGTTACATGTATGATAGATAATAAGAAAAAAAGATGAAGAAAAAATAGGGAAATCCAGTGTGGGCAATGTCTCCAAAGGTGTACCTCGACGTAGTACAGTTGTCTTAACATGTTTTATACGTTCTTCGGCTTATTAGTCTGGTTTTTAATTGGTGTATATAATTAACTTTACAAGGTCTGATAAGATAATTGAACTGGACGCTGGGAAGATAAAGGGGGCTGAGAGGGGAAGAGGGAGCCGAACTGCGTTGTGCTCACGCATCGGACCCTGCAGTGAGTGGAATCACTGCGCTGCGAACAGGCGCTTGAGGCTTTTGTCGGAAATAAGTGCACTGCGACATTACGATGTGAAGTGAAACAAACTGGACACACGACCCTAGATGTCGCACGGTTTCCCGCATACGAGCAGCTGGGATTTTAAATAAATAAAAGACAGGTCATAGGAAGTAGGGCGATAGCTCCTTCTCAAGTCTGAAGAGGATCAAGAGATAGAGGAAAGGCGAAGAGAGGAGAAGGAAGGCGGTAGAAAAGGCATTAAGGTGTGATATGTATGCGGAGCAAGCCCACTTGAGGGATGTAAACGTTACGTAATGCCAACATGTACTCATAACCCTAAAATAAAGAAGTGCACTTGGAACTATGAAGGTTAGGCAGAATGAATTGTCATTACGCTGTATTTTAAAATGATGTGTGGCTAAATCAAAATAATGTTTTGATTTTACTTTGATTAGGTTTGTGAGTCTGTAGCTCTTGGAATCCCAGAGACCTGGGTTTGGATTCGAGCCTCACTACATTCTTGCTGCGTAACTTAGCTGCATTATTTAGCCTCTTTACTTGCCTGGTTTTTCGTCTATAAAGGGGATGATAACATATCCCTAAAAATGTGGTTGTGAGAGTTAAGTGAAATACATACATAGTCAGAGCTCAATAAACGTCATTTCTGCTCTATCATCTGCTAATCGAATCTGCTACATCCTAAAGTTGTACGTACTTCAGTTCTACATATTTGTATGTACCCAGTAAGTTACCAGTCAGATCAACGTACCTGAGTATTCCCAGCCCTAAGTATGTTTTTATGCTTTCTCTTCACTGATATGCACTCAAAGGTAACTGCTGTTTTAATCCTTGATTTTTTTTTCTAATTTGGATTTTACATTAACCAGTGCTTACTGCTGGTTTCTTTATCTCAACCTTTAAAAACAAATATTTTGTTACTGGGGATTAAACCTAGGGTCTCATGTATCCTAGGCAAGCATTCTACCACTGAGCTACATCACAGGCCACTTTCTGGAGGAGTTTTAATTTCAGCGATACAGGGTCTCCATAAGTTGTCTATGTGGGCCTTGAACTGGTGATCTCTGAAGTAGTTCTGCAGTCTCTGAAGTAGCTGGGATAAAGTTGTGTGCTGTCACTCCTGGCTAGCTCAGTCTTATGTGTGTGAAATGTATCTGTTTTATAACAATAGCTTAATTTTTTCGCTGTTGTTTCAAAACTGTATTTACCAATTCTGCTATTAATGGACATCTGAGTTGCTTCTAGCTTTTGATTTTGTAACTGATATTGTCATAAACATTGTTCAGTCTTATACATGTCCTCTGATGGTCATTTCTTTATAAAATACAGACACATCTGCAGTAATAGGAAACATTTGTATGTGTGAGTGTAATACACACTGCCAAGTAGTTCTAGTTGCTTCACATGCTCAAGGCTTGAAGTCAATTAGTGTTGATATTGTGCAAAAATGTAAATGTCTTTGTATAATTTTGCATGTAATTCATGGAGTTGTGTATAATCTCGTGTGTTTTTGCGATTTTAATTTACATTTCTGTCATGACTATCCTGAATATATATATATATATATATATATATATATATATATATATGATTCGTTTGCATATCACTTTTGGACATATTCCTTTCAAATATTTTTCTTATTTTAAAAATTGAACTTTTAGCCCTTTAATTTACATAATTATGATTCAAGTCCTTGATTGAATAAATACATTGGAATAGTATTGTCTTTGTAGCTTGACATCCTCCTCTTACTGTATTTTTCATGGCATAAGTTTTTATTTTTATCACATTTTTCTTTTATAGTTAGTGATTTTTGTGTCTTGTTTTAGAAATTGTGTCTATTGAAGGTTAAAATCTGATCTTTTGCTTTCTTTTAGAAACTTTGGGTTTTATTTTTTAATTCAGAACTGTGATCCATCTCAATGATGGATCTATCTCAGTGATGACTTTTGTATATGATATGAAGGGTCAGTTTTGTGTTTTTTCTTTATGGATATCAAACTGTTCAGGACCACTTATTGAAAAGACAGCCCTTTCAATCTGCATTGCAGTGCTATTTTGTCATAATAATGTAGTTATATATGGATATATTTGTATTCTATTGATAGTCCATTAGTTTTTTGTATAGAATTTTATAATTTTGTCCTTATTTATCAATTGTAGTATTTGTGAGTTTAAGTGTCCATCAGCAAAATAAGTGCAAAAATCTATTATTTTAGAACCAGTGGGTGGTAGAGTGGTTCTGTCTCTAGAATAACATGAATCATTTGCTGTCAAATTCTATATAGCTTTCCAGAAATATCAACAAGTTCAGAATTGAAAGGACTTTTGTGCCTTGGTTTCATGTACTGATAGGTGAATATGTATATTACAAACTGATTTCAAATTCAGTCTATACTATGTTATCTGTGCATCTATTCATTTTTTGTGAGGATAGTTTTCTTTTTTATTGACTTTTACTAGTACATAGTGATTGCAGTATGCAGTGACTCCCTTCACTGTAGAGGACTGGTATATTAATATATATATATATATATATATATATATATATATATATATACACCAAAGAGCTTAAACCATATGAAACAACTGTACTGTCAAGTTAGACTTTTGGATACAAGACTGTATTACAATAATGTTTTCCTTTCTCTTTTTTCCTATTAAAGTGTCTTTTATCTTGTACTATATAACTATAGCTACATCCATATATCTGTATCTGTATCATCAACTGAGTCTCTTATATATGAGAAGCTGTGTGATATTTAAGCTTGTGTGTCTGAGTTACTGAACTGAGCCTTAGGGTCTGTTCACACGCCCATTCAGTGAACTACTGTGTTCTTGGCACTGGTGGGAGTATCTACCATATATACAGGCACATGGTAGGTGCATGCATATATTTTTTGAACCAAACTAGGGTATCAGGGCCATACAGATAAATGCAGGGCATGGTTTAGTTTGAGGAATGGGGAATGGATTCTGGAGATGAGGCCTATGACTCATGAAAGAACTAAAATTTGCATTCTGAGTAATTGTTAACCATGGAAGTGCTGGGGTATAATAGTCATGAATTTTTGATTCTGGGCCTTTTTACTAAGAAAGAACCCTTGACAAATATGGACTGACTTTAATGTTCCCATGTTATGCCATTTAAATTCAGTTTTAAACTACATACTATTTAGACAGAGATTATTCTTTAAGGACATCTAAGGCACTATAGTATTCCTACTGAAAAGGTAAAACTACTCAAAATACTATTAAAAATATATTGCAAGTAAGAGCTGTGTTTTCCTTTTCCATTTTCCTAAAAGAAAATACAGTTATTTGATTATAGATTCAGTTTGCTCTGAGTAGTCTTTTATCAAAGCTTTCAAAGGGAGATTTCTTTGAAGCATGTCTGCACTGAGACATAAAAACACAAGCTGGCTAGCGCAGACAAGTCCGCTGCAGTGGCTTTTTCAGAATATTGGAAGAAGCAGGAGACTTCTCCATTGCAATAAAAGCTGCTGAAGCCTGCTTGTTTCTTCTTACCACACTGTACTGAGCTGCACTGATCTTTCTTCTGAGATGCTGTTAACGATGCCTTTGGCCTCAAATTGAGCATTTTCTTATTACATTCAAAGAGTGTGTTTCACCAGTGTTATGCTTAGATCCCAAACAACAAAAGAGGTAGGTTAAATGTGAAGCATAAAACTGTTTCTCAGTAAAAATATTGAATGTCTGGCAAAGACAATGGCCAGTAGGAGTGGATGTGTGTCATCATTAACTCTGAATAGTATTTGGAACATTTCTTTTTTCACAAAAGGAAAAATCAACAAAATAGGATTCTGGTAAGTCTTTTAAAATAATTGTGTTGATTCTTAAGAAATGATGCTGGACAGAATAATTCAGACTTTATATATTAGATCATTATCCTTGTCCTAGAAGCAGCATACTAATAATAAAACTAAAAATATATCATTTAGTCAAGAAACTAATGTTTGTTTTCTGGCTAAAATATGTAATACATTTTGAAGATGCAAATTATAAGATTCTCTGTTACCGTTCCAACATGCTGGATTTTAACACCACTGTGATTATGTTATTTTAACCAATTAGTCCTGCTTAAGCATATTGCAGATAGAATCTTGATGTAATTCATCTAGCACAAGTAGAGGAACTTTTAAAATATTCAGTATTTAGTTATACGACACAATATACAGAATACAGAATTATCCTTAATCCATGTTTTCAGTGAATATATCTTCTTTAGAATCCTTTTGCTGTGCCATTAACACTGCTTCAAGTCAATTACATTTCATGTCAGAATCTGGTAGTCACAACTTTGAAAAAACAGATAATTTTTATCCCTACACAAGTAAATTTTAATCTGCACTGGAGAATCAAAAGACATTTATCAACCATAAATTTTTGTCAGCTAGCATGTTAGTAGTGAAGCACACATTAAAGGCTAACTGACAAGTTAAAAAAAGAAGACTAAGTACAGATATACAAGGAGAATCAACCAACACAAAGGGATACTTAAACACTCTGGGTCTACAAAAATACAAAGCAATTGCTGCTCCAGACCCTGTGGGGGGAAAGGTAGAGTAGAAGTACCAGGAATAGCTATAGGTGTTGAAAATGAGATTTCCAGTAATAGTTATAGACACACAGGACCATGATACTGTTAATATGATGGTTTGAGGTGGTGGGAATTGAATTTTGGTGAAAAAATTCCTAAGAGCTCAGTCATCTTAATTCTGTTACTCGGGTAGTTCTTAGTGGTTGAAACTATCAAGAATCCAGAAGAAGTTATTCAAAGTGATATAGTTCTTATGCAAAGATCCAGATACAATGGATGCAGAAGACTGGAAGCAAATGCTTAATAGCCAACAGGACCATTTCCAATTAGCATGTACTTCTGTTCATCATTTGTGTGCACAGATCTGGAGCACAGTAGAAAAATTCCCAAACACAAAGGAAGTACAATATCTAGTGAACCACCTCATCCTTTGGGAAGAGTTCCATATAGGTAAAATTCCACCAGGCACTTTGTAATACCATCGAGCATTAGTGTTCTTTACATACAGCACCAACTATTAAAAGTGAATGGACAAAAAATAAAAATTGCAATACTGTATGATTTAGACAATCATAGTACCTGCTTCTATAGCTGATTATAAAGCACAAATTACATCTTAATGAAAAGTATACATTCATTTTTCAATCATCTGGTTCATGTTGCCTTTATGCTTTGTCAAGTCAGAGGAAAGGTTATTGTTTTTCTCATAGAGTGACACAAATTTTCACTTCTACAGAACTCAAGTCTCTAGAGGTTTTGTTTCAATTATATTATCTCAATTTCTTATTGGTAAGCAATATTATAATAGCTGTACTAAAATGCAGAGTGAATTGCCTAGATTTCAAAATTCAATTTGTTACTACTAGTGGAAGCAGTGCAATGATTATTGATAATGGAATTATACTCAGAAACAGTACATTGAATCTTTTCATTGTCTGTTGGGCCATCATAACGAGAAGCCCAAGTTAGCTCAATTCTATTTTAATAGAATCGTGGCTATGTTGACTGGTAAAAGCAGTTATTCTTTGGGTACTCACTTACTAAACACACTGAAGCCACTACTAAGATACTGTTAGTGTAACAGTAAGAGAGATTATTTCTATACACACGCCTTGTTTCTCAGGTTCACAAATTCCATTTACAATGATCCTGTAGAATAGCATCACAAACTCATAGGAACCTTCACTTAGTGATATTACTGAATCTTTGGCTGTCAGTTCACCACTTTGCTAAACACTTGTTTTCTGGGAAATATGATAAGACCAGAGAACACCTTGAGGAAAGTCAGCTGCTACTTTTCTCTCATCATGAAATGCTTCCTCTCCACAAGGATGATTTTTTTAGGATACTAAGACTACGGATAGGACAGTCTGGTAATTCCTGGACAACAATATTGATTTGGTTTGTAAGACACGAAGGCAAGTATGTATCAGGAATATACATCTATTCCAATGAGAATAACCTTTGTGATAAAATGGGTCCAAAGCAGTGAATTTTAACTTGGAGAAGGCTGGTTCTCCAGAAATGATCATTTTGGGTATTCAATATTCAGATTTGCTATACGATATTGGATATTCAGCAATAGTTTTTATCAGAACAGTCTTAGTGAAGGGAAGTCTGTCTTACTGAGTTCATGCATAATCTCCATTCTTGTCACTGTAAATGAGGCCATTAAACAAGAAATTTAGTGGCCAAGAATAGAAGCTGACTTATATCCACAAGCACTTCATTTTGTTATTGACCGGAGCAAGCAATCAGGTCACCGGAGAGGATTTATCTGGCCATACTGAGATACTTATTCACAAACTTCCAGTAGATTTCCTTGTCATCCACCTTCCAATCTTGTTCATTCCAATACCATGAGGGTCACTAACAGTTATCTACTTAAGTTAATGTAAATGTCACAGCCGGCCATCTCTTTCTCCTTCGAGGTGTTCAAAGAAAAAGCATATTCTGACGAAGTCTCCCTATCCCAATTTCCAAGGCTCATTCTTTTAAACTAGTATTTCTGGAGTCAGCATACCCAGCCTAGAGAAACTGTACGATAATTGGCACCACATCTAGCTCTATAGCACTTACGGTCGGGCTTTGCACCTGACTGACAGTCAGCGTTGTACTTCAGTTACATGAAGAAAGTTAGAGGGAGGCTTTCAGAACTTTCAGATGCTTTTGGAAATTTCAGGCTTTAAATTAATTTCTGTGTGTGTGTGTGTGTGTGTGTGTGTGTGTGTGTGTTTGTGTGTGCATGTGCATGTTCCTGGGCTGTGGTAGTCGAGCAGCTTCTTGTCCACAATGCTCCTCTGCCATGCTGTTTCTACCTTGGAGTCAGCTGACCATGGGCTAAAACTGTAGGCCGTGGAATGAAGCTTTACACTGAAGGTGTCAGGAATTTTGTCCCAGCTATTACTAAATAATTAAGACAGATACTGGTATCAGAGAAATGGTGTTGTTGCTGTGACTATATCTAAGCATTCATTTCAGAAGGCTTTGGAACTGGTTTGTGGAAGGAGTTCACAAATTTTGGAAAAGGTGACTAGAAAAGCCCTTGAAGGCTGTAAGCAGAGGAGGCAGAAATTGATGAGAGGTTCTGACTGGAGCTCAGAAGAATTGAATGCTGATGGGATGTGGACAGTAAAGGCCATCTTCAAGTGTTTTCTATTCGGAATAAGAATTTTATTGACAGCTGGACAGGGGCCATGAGTGTTACAACCTAGCAGAAAATTTGTCTTTTTACTTTTTCCATATCCTAAGACATAGGAGTCTGAGATTAAAGGTGGTGGACAAAGTAATTCAGTGGAAAACATTTCAAGGCAACTCATCATTTAAGCTGTGACATGGATACTGCTGGCTCTTTTAGCCAGTTCTACAGTGAAAATCAGAAGTGAAAAGTAAGTGTGAAAAATTTGCACTTTCATCAGAAAGAAAATGCTTGCAAAGTTGGAACCATAGAGAACATAATTGCTGAAAAGATTGGCATTAAATAAAAGCCAAGAACTTTGCATCAGAACAATGGGAAGGATGGTGCGAAGGCATCTCAGGAGCCAGAAAGACCCTACTCTTCACAAGCTCCTGGGTGGAAAACTGAAACTTTCACTTGAGAAGGAAGCCTGTGGCAATTCCTGCTCCAGATGGGCCACTGAGGGACTTTCCCCCTAGGATTTGTTTCACAACACTCAGCCATCAAGGCATTCAGAGTCCTCTGCAGTCATGATCCTTTTAGCCCTGACTACAGCCTGAGCTGATGGCAAACCTTATCATCACCTACATGGTGCTGGTTTTATAGGCATAGAGAATGCAAGAGTTATGGAGTCATGGAGGTTTCTATCCAGATTTCAGAAGAAAGTGTGAGAAGCCAGGCATTTCACTCCAGAAAAGGCAGCCCATGAAGTTGTGTAAATGAAACTAAAAGTGCAGTAGAGCCCCTAGGGAGTTAGAAATGCCAGGAACATGGAATGTTTGCTAAGAAAAGACACAGGCAGTAAGTGGAGCCACGCTACAAGACTAACAGTGAAGGCTTCAATCAGTAATGTGTTAAGGCTGAGACTGCCCGAGCTCTGCGAGTTCACATCTCACCACAGCCTATCCTTGGTGCTGGACATGTCTGGAGTTTAATTTTTACTCTGTTAGGTTTAGCTTTGCTTTGGCCTTGTTCTTTTCTGTGCTCCCGTATCTCCTTTTTCGGCCTGGGAATGTTGAACCTGTCCTATTGTAGTTTGGAAATGTTTAACTTTCTTTTTTATTCTCATAGGGACTTGCAGCTAAGAGTTTGCCGTGGGTCTCGGAGGAAATTTTGAACTTGGACTTTTCAGCAATGTTGAACTCTTAAGACTTTGGTGATTCTTAAAGATAGGTTAAATGCATTTTGCATAATAAAATGGACAGGACGAGTCTTCTGGGGGTCATGGTAGGGGTCTTAAGGTTTGGATCTGAACATGTCTCCCCACAGTCTCAGTGTTTGTGTTTGGAAGGTGACTGGGTCATGGGGGCTCTGTACTCCCTAGTACAACTCGCTCACGAGTTCATAGCTGGATGTGCTGTTAGGAGGCAGGGCCTGGTCAGAGAGGGGACCACCAGGAGTGAGACCCGGAGGAGCCTATTCTTGTCCCAGGTCCCTCTCCTTGCTCTATGCTTCCTGGCTGTCATGGGTTTAGCACCGTATTCCCTGCCATGCCCTCTGCTATCATTTTTCTGTTGTGGAGCCAGCCAGCCCTGGCTGAAACTGTGAGGCAGAGCACATCCTGCCTGTAAATTGCAGCTGGTGGGTGTTTTGTCCCTGTTATGAGAAAGTGGCTAATTCAAGGAAATTCACGGAAAAAAATGTTTTGTGTTAATAATGGCTCTGGTAGGAAATTATTGACAAACAGAAATTTTTATGGAGAGTCTAACAGTGGGGATATTTAAAAAGTGAGGGCAGAGCATGAGTAACAACAAGAAAGTATAAAGCCCTGAGGAACTAGCAATTATTGAGGAACAGTTTTCAAGAACTAGCTGTTACCGTGCTTAGTCTCAAAGAGGAAGAACGTGGAGTGATGTTTTCAGACCCCACTGAGAGGAAGCACCTGGCCCATTAATGATCAAGCTGGAAGGACCGTACCATTGTCAACCCTGCAGCCACTGGGGAAAGCTAATGTGCTTTCACCTGCTCTTGGCTGTCCTTCCAGGGCTATGTAGGGGTTGAAGGTAAGTGAGAAGTGATCCTGACAGATACAGTCCATTAAGTGTAGCAACCAAGGTGCAGGGAAGAGTGGGACTTAGAACGCGAAGATTAGGTAAAGAAAATCCAGCACAGGTTCATCTATTTTTGGTTAGAAAATGGATGATATTGGATTTGCGCATTTCTGATTTCTTCTTGCAGTGACCAATCTATATTTTTGTTGATTAGAAAAATAGTCACAAAATACTTTGAATTGGAGATACTACAGAAAAAGGTGCTGGGTTACAAGTTTCAGATCGAGGTTTTGGCAAGGTTGATTCCTTCCAAGTACAGTGAGAACACTCTGTCCTTGCTTTCCCCCAGCTTTTGGGAACTGGATGAGACTCTTGGCTTGCCATAGTGCACAGAACACCACTCACATGTCTGTTTTTATCTTCTGAGGGTCTCCTTTTTGCGAATGTGTCTGGGTACAATTTTCTACCTTTTATAAGGACAACAGTTATATTGGATTAAGAGGCCCAGCCTACTTCACAAGATAAGTTAATTAACTACAACTGTTCTGGGGCTAGGACTTTAGCACATGAAGCTTTCAGAGAAACAGAATCAATCCATAACAGATCTTACTGCTTAATACAATTTATGGGTTAGAGGATACACTGTAAATACTTTTGAAGAAATGTGGAAGTGGTACCAATTCATTCATTCATTCTTTTTGGGGGGTTTTAGTCATATCCAGTCCATTAATCTTCATCAGATGCTTCTGAAGACTATCAATCTAAGAAACTTGAACTAGTATCAAACAGAATCTTTGCCCTCATGATTAATTAGTGGCAGAACTATGTTTCATATTGGGTGATAAATCTTTCTTCTGAAGATTTGCCTCTGATGGTGCCAACTCAGCCAGTTTCAGAGACCAATAGAAATTTCTCAAGCCCATAAATATCACTCTGACCTCTGAATGATCAGTTTACTTCCTGCATCATGAGGTTTGATTAAAACCTTATTGCTTGAGCTGGCTACCTGTAAGTGGTTTTGAGGCTCGTAAAGTAATCCAATCACTTTAAAATCTAAATTTGATATTTATCCTGATGATAACCTATGCGTACAATTAAGATAATTTTTGCCGATATCCTTTGAGTCATTCATCCAAATTAATTGCTTTTGCTATACTGATGCTTGTTCTGTGACTTTTTATATCTATATTTAATTTTACTTTCTAAAATTCACTAGCAAATTTTCATTTTCTAATAAATACTGTCCAACATTTTTGAACATGAGAAACCATGATTCTGGGGTTTTTCAATTTTTCCATCTAATTTTCTCCTGCCAAATGTTGAATAGCAATCATGTGTTCATAAGCTTTTCTGCAGGGGTTCATAATACCTCATGATACAGTAGTGAGCCCTGGAATTGGACTCAAATCTTTGAGTCAGGGAATGAGCAATTTATGCAGTAGATAAAATGAGGTTATATATCTCTCCATAGAAGAAAGTATTTAGCATTGTTTCCTGTAATTTCTTAGCTGTTAGATGATCCATTTGTCCATATTACGACCCTATTACAAACCCTTTTTAACAGATGATGCACTTTTAGAGAGTAGTGAACTTCTCCAAAGACATGGCTAGAGGCTGGTGGCAGAGTTAGACTTAGGGAATCAGAGGTATAGCCAAGTACTTTTAGATTCTACCATGTTTTGTAACCATCTCTTACAGTGTAAGAGCAATTCAACAAGGAACAAGGTAGTAGACAAGCTGGACCCTCCTCAAGCCACAAGCTGTTTTCTCTGCCTCGCACTCTCTTTGCAGAGGGAACGGCATAACCCTACTCATCCTTTGGGTTCTGTGCAATTTATCTTATTCAAATGTTCTCATTCAGTGCTTCCTTTCCCAGGAGATGGGTAATTGTGAGGGAAGGGTTCTCCGACTTGTTTATCACCTTGTCTTTGAGCTAAAAGCACAGATCAAGTCTCTATACATGTTTCTTCATATGTAGATGAGTAAGGACATATACAACAATGTATTTTTCTGGCACAGGGGCCAGAAGGCAAAGAGACAGCACTGCAAGCTTTATGCTCCATAAGCCCCTAGAAGAATTTAGCTGTAACCGTTAGGGTTTAGAAAGAAGTACTTTCCCCATTTTCTTCAAATGTTCTGAAAATTTATGGAAGAGATAATAACACAATGCCCATTTCATAGGCAAGTTAGGTTTCAGAAAATGCTTCAAAATCACGTACACATATATAACAGATAATATTGTTTCTACAAAGCTAAGAAGAGATAGATGCATTTGGCTAAAGTAGGAATCAGTACTTCAAAAGGCATTAGGGTAATAGTTTCTGTTTAAATTAGGATTCCTATTATTCAGCGTCTGTTCTTGTGCACGGTGAACCTGTGCTTGGATCTCCCTCCCTGCAGAGCATAGTTCACTGATTGGATCAGAGCTATTTAAAACTCACCTTAAGAAGCACGAATCCCAAATAAGGAATAAAATGGTTTCCACTTATCCATACCAAATAGCTTGTGCATACTAGGACAATAAAACAAAACATTATGCTGAATACCTATTGTTATGGGAAAACCCATAGCTAATAGCTTTACAGATATCAACTCAATAACTTCTTAGTATAGTGGTTTTTGAACCTTGCTAAATGTCAGGATCATCTAGATAGCACTGTAGACTAATGCAAACTATGGCAGTCTGTTACTTGAGATTCTTAGTATGTTTAGGTTCTTAGTATGTTGAGGCCTGCATTTTTGAAGAATTTTCCAATAACTTAGATTTTTGAATGGGTTTCAAACTATCAAACTTTCATGTTACGAGACAGTAAATCTACCTTTGCTTCATATGTGTGCCACTTCTTAATGACACCTTAGTCACTTGGGGAAATTAAATGTGTCAGGTAGAAGTCATTCAAACCTTCTCTATTCTTTCACCAACCAAACTGCAGGAGCAGGTAAGTTTCAGACATTCTTTTCTAAAATACCATGGGATGTAAAGATAGGCAGTAATTTTAGGACTGAAAGGAATATAATGACACTTGCTTGCAATCTTTATGCACTGATTTATACAGTAGAGACTGTATTTCATAGTAGGAGGCCCTATAAAACTCAATTTACTTTTTATTTATATCTCTCTTCAATATGTGCTTTTCATTTAAAAGCAGAATAAAGATTCATGACCAGAAAATTGAACTAAAATGTATATTTAGAACGTGTAATTCTTTCACTCTTAATTTTACTGTTTCTTAAATCCCAAATTACTTTCAAAGACCTCCATTCCCTGCAATGTTTCATTTAAGAGGCCAACTTTTGGAAGAAAATGTGGGAGCACTTTAATTAGAACTATTATGCAAGGATTTGAGGGCTACCTTAGGGAAACTTCACAGAAGTGATGTACAAAGCCATGGGGTAGGGTGGGAGAAAGCTTTTATTTTACGTGAATGCCCCTTTCTTCTTTGAAATGCTATATTTAACTTTGAAACCATTTTTTAGGTCCTAACTATATTTGTCTAAGTTAGAAGCTCAATAAATCTTTTTCTGTAGCCATCATTATAGTCTCTGACAAAAGTATTAACAATGGCAGGAAAGGAAACTTCGGTATTTACCTTGAAGCATGACATTACAGTCATAGTCAATTTGGGTGGACAGACCACATATTAGAGTTAGCTTGGGAACAGAGGTTTCTTCTCTGCTGAAAAGGCATCTTGAAATTTGGTTAAATTTATTTATTTCTAAATATCTCTATGTCTCAACTTTCTCTTCTGAAAGCTAAAACCAATAGGTTTGATCTACTTTGGAAACCAAGAAGTGAGTTTGCAGATTTTTTCTTAGAGTTTTTCAGGTTGCACAATGCATAGTCCTGGGAAATCATTCGTGATAGCCTCGGGAGCCAGGAGAGGGTAGAGTAGAAATGCATCTCTCTCCTAATTTCCAATTCCTATTTTAATTGGAAAAGTAGTGTTGTTCTGAGTTTCTAAATATTGGCTCAATAATTTGATTTGTCATATAATGATAGCACATGCATTAGGAAGGGTTGAATTATTATTCCAAATAATTCTTTGACATTTGTGAGTTTAGTATCTGAAGTTCGGTAATTTTTCAGTGCCAATTAATATTTTTATTATGTAAAACTCTATTGTTTGGATAAAGCATAAATCTGAGCTCAAGTGCTGAGGCACCAAAATGTGTCCTGTTAGAAGCTTTTAGACGACTGAGTCTCTCTCCGTTTGTCTTTGGGCTTCTATTTCACCCTGAAGTAAGTGACCTGAGGTCTCAAACATTTCATGCTCAATGAAAAAATGAAGAAACAAATATTTGCAAATTGAACAGGTAGCTTGAAAAATATATATACATGTAAAACTTTTGCTTGGAAACAGCATTTGAGAAAAAGCTGGGTAGTCACATTTTATCATTTACAAAACCATCAAGATTTATTATCTCTTGAATGTCAAAATTTATCTCTCAAATGTCAAATGTCTCAGGAAGGAGGCTCCACTTTGGTTAGATGAAATTTATTATTTCTTTTTATGAAAGCTGTCATTGAATTTTAGACTATTTCTCATTTCAGTTTAAAGCAGGTGGGGGTAATTAACCCCAATGTCTTCAATTTTTCTGCATTGTACCTTTGTAGAGTGGAAAATTTTAAAGATATGCTTCATAGGGTCAAATTCCTTAGGTAAATGTCTCTTCTTTCAATGATTAGAAACTTTTTCTTAATAATTAGATTAGCTACAGAAAGGTTTTATTTGAAGCCAAACCTATTAAACATGCATAGATGCACACACTGGTTTTAAAGTTTTACAGAATTTATGGTTTTGTGTGAGGAAGTATGAAGAATGAGATTATATATTGAAATATATAGTTACTGTGTTCTAGTTGGGAGGAATAGAAGATGAGAATGTGTGTGCATTTCCAAAATCACAAAAAATAAAATATAAAGTTGTTACAAAGGGGAGCAATACACAGGAAGGAGCTGCAGCCATGCAGGGGGGAAGACACAAGGCTTCCCAGCCACGCTTTAGACGAGACAGAGGAATGGCATTTACAAAAGTTACAGACAAGTAAATATTATCATTCTTAATGATGAGAGCTGATTGGAAAGCATTGATATTTAGTAATAATCTTAAGTTTTAAAATACATATGTGAGTAGGAATTATTAATTCAGGTGAAGATCTTACTGTGCTGTACCAAAGCATATGCAAATTCCAGCACATTAGCTTTTTAAATTCTAGAACTGCTTCCCATTGCCCTTACCCTGGTGGCCTATTCAAAATTCTTGTTTGGCATATCTTTAAAATTAAAGTGGATAGGTGAACACTTGTATTATCTTTGAAATAATTAGGCTTTCAAAACATCAAAATGAAATACTTTTGTTAATTATTGGCAGGTAGAAAGAGAATTGAGAAAAGAATGTCAGAAATTCCTTTACAAAAAGTCACAAAAAACTAAAATAATGATAATAATTCACAATAACCACCACAACAGTGATACAGAAAACTCAGTCAAAGAATAATAATAGGAAATAACATAATGACAAGTTTACATGTACATGATCATTTGAATTAGATTTTTGTGTAACTTATAGAAGTATTATTAAGTAGTTTAAAATTGCCACATAATTTCAACTACAGAGATAAGAAGCCAAAGGTGAATCTAAGAAACGAACAAAATAATTAAAAGGATTTAGAATTAACTGAAGGAGACCAAGAGGATGCTATAATAAAAGTCAAGCAATTGGCTGGACAAATTTGTAGAAATTGGAAAAAGAGTCAGGAAAGACTCTTTTTTGCCTTATCAAGCACAGGTATAGAAAGTCACACTTCTGTGTCTTCTCAGTTTGGACACTGCAGCAGGATGGTTACAGACTCAAAGCAAGTCCAAACAAAGTGAAGAGATACAGAAATGCCTATAAAAATTATGAGTGCAAGAAGATGTTATGAATTTGTATAATGGATGCTAATAAATAACACTGGAAGACCAAAAAAAAAAAAAAAAGAAGTCAGCATGTTTAACACCTGAAACATCTACCATGCACCTTAATCTGGAGCAGAGCCAACCGATGAATAAACTGAATGTGGAGAGGGTTAAGTGAATAATAAGCTCATCCTTCTGGACTTGCCAAACTGTGGAAGCAGCTGTCCGATTGCTTCACAGACTCATTAGCCTGGGAAATATTGCACAATGTGTTTCAGGGTTCTTGTTTCATCTGTGGCCCGAGCCTCCGACCACGAGAGTTTTGGATTAGAATGACAGTCAGCAGGCACTCCAAGCACAGTTACTCTCCTATCATCTTTGGCTCCTACCCCCAGCTTTCCCAGGGTTCTTCTCATTAGTGGCAGGTCTTAAACACAAATTATATGCTTTTCATTTGCAGTGTAGGGGAGACTAGAAAGCACTGAGAGAAACACAGGAACCTATGCAAACTCTAACAAATACATTTCTAGAGTTTTGATCAAATATCCTTATCTCTAGTGCTTGAGACCTTCATTGAATAATTAACTGTGTGAATTAAATTCTTCCTTTTTTATTCTTTGTCATATCTACCTTGGAATAACCTTACAATCACTGAACAATCTAGTATTTAGTTTATGGAAACATAGGAAACTGTGATCCTGTCATAACTAATTTAAATTAATTTCCTCTCTCTTGTTATGCACAAGAGTACACAGGTCTGATCTAGGTGCAGGCCCAGCAGGGCACACGAACCCACTCTACCCTCCCAACACACTTTGTCATAAGCATAACACGATGCAGTGTGATATAAAGGTGATGGCTTCTCAATGGTTGCTTAACGTTTCATTAAGTACCACAAAATGCTTAAAATTTGGAAACATTACATTAAAGCTACATTGAGATACTAGTAAATTGACTAGAAGAGCTAAAACTAAAGTGAGACTGAGGAACAACTATAATTTTGACAAATTGCTTAAGAAAATGCAACAAAAAATATGTTTCTTTGAAAAAACACCTAGAAATATTTTATAGAAGTTGTACTCCATCTTTCTGGAACACTAGTAATTCCACTTCTCAGTATTTATCCTGAAAAATCATCACACAAGACCACATGCAGACTTTTAAATTTGTAAAACAACAACTCCAAACCTGAAATATCTCAAATGGCCATCAACTGATAAATGGATGAACAAATTTGGTGTAACTGTATAATGAAGTATTACTTAGCAGTAAAAAAATACTGTTGACTGTTAAATACAGCAACGTAGGCAACTCTCTAAAGCATTATGTTAAGAGAAAGAAGCTAGACACAGATGACGTAACATCGTAAGAAAAATATGTCATTGATAATAATTACTTTAGCAAACAGACATTATGTATCAGTGAAAAACACAGTCGCCAGAGGATGGTGGAACCCTTGTTATACCGTGACTATACAGGGGGCCCTATATTCGTTCCCGAGGGCTGGTTTAACTCAAGTTGTCAGGTGAGGGCTCAGGCTCCTCTACACAGCTGTCAAAGTCTCTTTCCTATGTACGGGTAGATCTCAGTGTTCTTAGAGAGACACTGACCCAGGATTTCTCAATTTACCCCATACAGGAGAGGATATTGTAACGTTCCTTCCAGAAGTCTGTATGGGTTAAACTTCTGTTTGAGACCATCTGGAAGCCCATATGGCCAGCATCTGGGTCATACTCAGGACTTTGGTGGTAAGTTAAAACTAAAATTCTGATCATAGCCCAAGTTGCTAGTATGATAGGCTGGGCATAACCCAAAGGTCCACTGTTATTTGGTAAAATTGTCACTTGTTATACCTTGGAAGAAAGGAAGATGCTTCTAAGGGAAAGTTTAAAAGAGAACGACAGTATGAATTTAGCCACTATAGGAAAGAGATTAGCTCGAGTAAGAACCGACTGGTTTTCAAGCAAAGATCAAAGGTAATATAGAAAGTCCACAGCTCAAGTGCCTCACAAGATTGGAAAAGCTGTTTCTCAAAGCCAAATACTGAGATGTAAAGGGCTTTAGGTAACCAATTACTCTGCCTGAGCTTACTGTTTCAGATAGCTTCAATAATATCACCATTACTTTGTGAAAGAGAGCTGGGTAAGAACATGGTGATGTCACTTTCATGTGGGAGACCCTAGAAGATGTTGTGTATCCCAGAAAATGCACTGCACTGCCAACCCTTAGAGCTGAAATTGGAAATGTGTGTGAAATAGTCACACTGTAAGGTTCAGTCTGGGAGGCAATTCCACATGCAGTTACTAGAAGTAGGAAAGTAACTGGAAATAACTAGAAAAGAACCACAAGCATAAAAGCTTCTCTAATAATCAATAATTAAAAAAAAAAACAACAAAAGGTTCTGGGGCCAAAAGTGACTGGCAAATTGGCTCAGCTGCTAGGGAAGACAGATGTTTCTCACACTTAGCTGGATAATAATAGATACTGAACAAGAAACTACTTCAAGAGAACACAGCTAACAAATCTTCTCTGAGATATCTAGGCTATAATTAAGACTAGTCCCCCCGCCTCCCAGGCCACAAGCCCTTTACAGCACCTCACCAGCAGCATCTCATTCTTTCCTAGGGCCAGTGACTGCTCCGTGTTATTCAACCTCATCTTTCCAACAGGAGGTTTTGCTGGTGTCTCTTTTGTGCTCCACACCTAGAGTTCAGGGTGCGGAGGAGATGGTACAGTGTTTTGATGCCTGGGTTACTGGAGTGTGGGATGTTGCTTCTGACCCTGTCAACAAGGACTGCACATCAGCTGCAGTTTCTAGCAGTACTACCCAGTGGCAGCTAATGGAACACACTTACATTAAATAGTGGTCCTTGTTTTCATTTATCTGAAATTATAACATTCGTTTCCTAGGACTTTATTATCTGAGTCTAGCAACTTCCTTGTGGCAGGTGGTGCATTCCTGGAAACCAGGAGATCCTGGGTAGTAGTGACCTTGTTTTTCTTTTCCTCTCTAATCATTTTAGCTCATACCCTCGTCACGACACGAACTGTAGCCGAGGTCCTGACAGATCAACTCTCTTTGGTTTTACTTTGACAGTCAATCCAAAAGCCAAGAATAGAAAAGTCAACCTAAAAGAGCTAACATAGCATGTTGTTTCCCTGCTCAAAAGCATTGCAGGCTCTTCTTTGCCACAAAGTTCAAACCCCTCAGCACAGATTCAAAGCCTTTCATGCTTCATGCTTCTCTCCCACAGCATCCTTAAGTGACTGCTTAATCCAGACAGAGATGTTTCCTGCACTTGTGCGTGTTTCTTCCCACAACCCAGCTTTGGGACCTCTCTTCCTCCATCCTGGGCTGAAGTTTCTCTGCCAATAAGCGGTAAACATAATATAAGATAATGTCCATTTATACTTGTTTTGCTGTATGTTACTTCCCTAGAGTGACAGCAATCAATAAGCTTTGTCTTTGGAATCACATTGAATTCATGAATTATTTTATAGTACACATATTGTAAGAATTAAATATACTGCATACAAGGGTTACACAAAGGTTAACAAATCCTAGTGTATATTTCAGTATTCATATCCTCAATTACAATTATCAAATATATCCAGAAGAATGTACAGGTAGATTTGATGTTGTTCTCATTTTACAGATAAAAACTGAGGAACAATGAAGTTCAGTAACTTGCCCAAAGTCACACATGTAGATCAGGCAGTCTCGCGCAAGAGTCTGCTCCTCTCCCCACCCCACGTACGCTGCAGCAAATATATTTGCCCGATTTAAAAAGTGGAAACAACAAGATTAAATTCCTCTTGCCCACACATATACTAGCACTTAGCTGAATATCATCTTCAGTACTTCCTTCTTTGGGAACATTTCTCCCCTACAGGGTAGGGGAAGGACAAGTGCATTTCAAATGTAATTTATAATGTCTGAGTTATTTCTAAAGTCATCCTATTGACAGTATCAACCTGTTTTTATCTACCTTTGTTAATTTGTATTATCAAACTTTTAATTGGATGAATGAAAATTTATAATTCATTGTTTTTATTTTCCCCAAACCTAGTAAAGCTGAACCTATTTTCACATGTAATTGGCCATATTTGCACGTCATCTGTGAACTGCCCATTCATATTTCTTTTCTCTAAGAGATGGTCCATTTTATTCTTATTGAATTTAGCACTTTTGTATATGTCACTGTACTATATTTTATAGATACTGTAAATATTTTGCTCAATCTTCTGCTTTAATTTTAACTTTGTTTACCATGTTCCCTTTGCTTTTTTGCAGTGTACTTTGTGTTAAAGGCACTTTTTTGGTGCCTATTGCAATCCATTCTTACTTCAGACCTGGAGTGACCTTTAAAAAATAGACCAGATCACGTCTCTTGTCTTCTGGAAACGGATGGGTGTTTTCTCATGAAAGACATCTTGCTATGTTCTTGTCTTGCATTACTGGCTAGGGGCAAACCTATATTGTACCACTTCTCCTGGCTTCTCTTCTCTGGCCATACAGGAGAGGAGCATCAAAGAGGGTGGTGAGGGGGTCAGAGGGACATTACATTAGTTTTTAGACTGTTTTCCCAGCTTGGAATGTCAAAGAACCACATTTTGGATGTCATTCTCTGAGTCCCATCATCTGACAGTATTCAAGACCAAATTTCTAATTTCTCTTTCCTATCTATTTTAATCAAGTTCTCTTCACTATAATGAAATACCTGTGGCTATTAGCTTATATAGACAAAAGTTTCATTTTGACACATAATTTTCAAGATTTCTATCCTTGATCAAATGGCCCCCGAACTATGCACCCTGCAAAACAGCACGTCATGGCTATAGGGAAAAGTGAAGCAAATCACTCACCTCACAAGCCAAGAAACAAAAGAGAAAAGGAAAAGGCCACAGGCCCCACAGTCCACCTTGAGAAACCATCCCCAGGGATCTTAGTTGTGTACTTAGGTAGGAGATCATTGTTGATGTTCTTATCTTTGAATGCTTCTACTACCCATTCTGTGCTCCCTCAGTTTGGGGCTCATTGCTTAGCAGAGTGTCTAACTCTTTTATTATGTCACACTTGAGCCAATCATAGCACACAAATAAAGATTTACCTTCTCCCATGACTTTTACACCTACTCGACTAGAAGTAGAAAGAGAGCTTCACAGAGGAATATTGTGGGACAGAGGCATGAAGAATGAAAAGTTTTGAATTTCATGCTTATGGATTCAAATTACATGTCTGCATCCAAGAAGTCTTTCATATTTGCAAAGGAGAGGAATAATCCAGTGTGTTAGCTAATGTCAGCTGACTTTTCCATTCTTGCATATAAGACTGGCTGTAAAAGAAAATACCAAGGCAAGGAGGAGGTTGCTCATGGGTACAGAATAATCTGGTATGGTAACGAGGATGCAAACTGGGAAGACAGGGAAAGAGTGAATGAACAGTCCTTGAGATCTAATTGGATATGAGTCCTCAGGCCTAGGAACATACTGATCTTATGGTGAAATTTTGAGTTGGAAATCAGCATTCAAACCAAAAGACAAACTTTTCCTGGTACCCTCAGCACACAAGAGAGGAGCACACGGGTGCAGTCAGCCACCATGATTATGAGAGAATATCAAGATTTGTTAAGGCAGGTGATAGAAGAAGCAGATTTTAGGATAGAGGGGAATATATTTGCTCAAGAGGAAGACAATTTATAAAGGCTTACTTTTTTCTCCTTTTTGATGGGCCATTTGATAATTTGGCAAAGCAATTTACAGAAAAGTATTGCACAAGTAATTGAAAAATATCAGATTTAAATACAGGAAGTTTACCTCTTTTCTTCCGTTCATGGTGTTAAAAAGTTTCTACTATCATGTCAGGAAGATTACTGAGGGGTTAATTTTCAAAACTGGTAATTTAAGGTAGAAATTAAAAGTGAAACTTTTATTTGCTGAGACAGTAGGTTACAGTTCAGTCCCAGAGCCAGAACCACTCTGAGTGGTATGAAGTAAGGAATATTTTAATCAGTAACAAATGGGTAAAGAATCTCTGGCTGGTGCCCTTCTCATTCCTGGAGTGGCCTGGGAGGAGGCTTAGGTCCACAGGGCTGCACGCAGGGTGCAGAGGATGTGTGCAGACTGGAGGCTACGAGGACAAGCTGCAGCCATGTCTGGCTCTCCCTGCTTTCTTACCTGGTGCCCTCAAGAGACACAGGAGCCATTCATCACTAGGTTGCTCATGTAGCTGTTCCATGATTAAAAAACAAGTAGGAGTAGGTTTAGCAGGATAGAAGAAGGATTCAAATACAAATACACCAGCATTAGTAATGAGAAACTTTATTTTCAAGTGAGCGAGATTAATTCCCCCCTTTCAGCTTGACTAAACAGAGAGGGATTGTACGGATTACAGGCACCTGACCTCTCTCAGTGTTCTTACTTTAAGCAACTTAGTATCATAAATTGTTTTTTCTGCTCCTTTGAAATGTATGTATATCTTCTAGCTTTCTGCTAGCTTTGTCATAGGACCTGGAAGTCATCTCTTTGGAGCACAGACCTTGGAGGAGAGAGCGCCCTCTTTTCTCAGTCTGTGTGTGTAGGCAAATCTAACTTCCATGGGTGCCAAGCAGCAGACACAGATGGAATAATCTCAGAACTCTAGAGAGCTCAGAGTAACTGCGGGTGCTGGATGCATTCTCTGCTCCTCCTCCCCTCCTGTCTTCCACTACTTTTCCATCGGTTCATCCCAGCCCTAAAAAATCAAATGCACACACCTGAGATCATAACGTTAAGTGGAATAAATCAGACTTATGAGCTTAAATGCTTTATGTTTTCTTTTATATTAGGAAAACAAAACACAGATAAAGAGCAAAATAAAAGCTAGATGGAAGGAAGCAGGGAGATGGTTCCTTTGCAAATGGAAAGATATAGAAGGAGGTGGATGAAGGGGAGCAGAACCAGATGGAAATGTAACTGCGATGTGCTGTGTGCACACTCCAGCTCTCCACGAGGAGCGTAAGCAGGCACTGAAAGCATAATAATAAAACATCCGAATAAAAATTGAAAAAATCCTCCCACTTTTTCATACAGTGAAATGGAGCTCTGTTTTCCTCTTCTGTTGCAGTTATCTCTAGTAAAGTCTTTCCAGCCTGTTTAACTTTGTCTAGAGAAATCTCCGCTTTAACACAAGAATTACTGGAGAGGCGATGTGAAGGGGCCATTGCAATAGTGAGACAGCAGTGCCCTTAAGCTTTCCAAGCAACCCAAGCATTAGACGGAAAAGGGTTTTTCTTTTGTAGAAAGAAATGAACAAGGTTAAAAGAAAGGGATGTGGGGCAGTGAGAGGAAGGTGTGGCAGATACTACATCGGAGTACAGTACGTCTCTTCCCCCGGATTTATTTTCAGGTGGGCCATCAATCTATTGTATATCGGCCAAGGTTTAGGGACTGCTATGGTGTACATCTCAAATTTTACCTTAAAAGACTCGTGCTTGGAAGGTGATTGGGTAAAGACGATGCTATATTCATAAGCGGGGCCCTATTGGAAGGGGGAGTCGCTGGGGCCGTGGCCTGTAAGGGTGTGTCCTTGTTTCTGGCTCCTCTCTTCCCTTGCTGATTCTTGGCTGCCCTGCGGAGAGCACTTTCCTCTGCGTTGTCCTTCTGCCTTGGAGACAACCAAGCGTAGACTGAACTCAGGGGAAACAGCCAAATCTCCTTACAGTTTCAGCTGTCAGGTATTTTGTTCCAATGATGGGAAACTAGCTAATACAGGGATCTTAGGACAGAAAGAAGTTTTAGCAATATTTGGTTAATAAGCACTTTTTCCTCTGTATTAGTAGGGACAAGCAGTTCATCTAATCATTTATGAAGCACAGAATGGGAATTTGCACATAAGTAGATAAGGGAAGCATCAATGAATCTTAACTAATCTTCTGTAGAAGAAAGTTTCTTGCTATAAACTATGTGGAATACAAAGGTTGTGTGTATGTCACAGGAGGGAGGAGTTCTTAGATGTCTCTATTTTCTGGGAGCAGAGAACAGGAAAATTCAGTATGGTATTGTGAGGAACCATGGATTTGGTGATGCCTTGTACCTACAAAGTGAGCTGTAGATAGGAAGTTACAGTGGCCCTTGACTCCTTACAGTGAATTTCAGGAGATAACATCTATTTCTTCCTTTATGTCTTCCACGTGTCTAGGAAATTTTTCTCAGGTCTAAACGTCACTATGTACCATTCCATGAAGGGAATTCTGGAAAGTACAGTTTCAGTTTTGTCTAATAGATGCAGTACAAAGTTAACTCAATAAGTGATACGGGGAAGATGAAGAAGAAGGAGAAGGAGAAGGAGAATAAAGAAGAGCAGGAGGAGATGGAGGAGGAACAGGAAGAGTAGGAGGATTTTGAACAACTTAAGTCATGGGAATACAATCTAATAAGGTCTTAAGTCCATATTGATAGGCTGTGTCACAGATACAGAGTGTTATATGGATGAAAATTATTATTTATTTTAGAAACATCTCCAGCCTAGCTAATACAATCTTTTTGAGGTATCTCTAGCATGCACACCTGATCTCATTAGTACTTGCTGCCTTCTGTTTTAGTCATTTATTGATGTGCAGGCCATTCAGGCTATGTTTGAACTCCCAAGGTCGGGAAACATTTACATTTCTTTTGATTGCTAGTACATAAGATTATGCATGATCCACAGAAGAGACTCAAGATAGAGTTGTGGAAAGATTGATTAAAGAAGGCAGTGACTTTTCTGAAAGAGCAACATTGAATACAGGGCTTGAACAAAGGAAAAAAATGAGTTCTATAAAAAGTGAACATTATCTACTATTTTTGGTGTGACCCAGCATTCTGACCAAAAGACAAGTGCATGTTGGCATTTTGAGTGCATCAGTGAGAATTCCCAGAGTTACAGACAGCTGGCATTATTATTATTATTATTTTGTGTGTGTGTGTGTGTGTGTGTGTGTGTGTGGCAGTACTGAGAATCAAACTCAGGACCTTGTGCTTGCCAGGCAGGCACTTATGCCACTGAGCTATATCCCCAGCCCCTGGCATAATTATTTTGTAACCAATGGTTGGAGGTTATCAAACTCTTTAAGGTAGATGACTGAAGTAAAAGATTTCTTTACAAAGAGAGAGTTTTTTTTTAAACATATATTCTTCTAGTGCCTTTTGTTAAAAATACTATACACAAAGCAATGTGGTTCATACACACATGTGCCTCTCTTTCAGGGTATTGCAAAAAGTCTGTAATATGTGCACACCAGGTTAGAATCCATACCTTTTTCCTTGTCCTGGCCTGCTGCTGCCTCTGTCTTATTCAAAATGCTTTGCAGCAGGCTTCTGTCCAGGGCCTCGGAATTGAAACTAGCTTTGTGTCTGTTGATTTCTCATCCCTAAGACACAGTAATGGACATCTGTGCTGTAAAGGTGGAGGAGGAGAGGGTTATGAGAGTTTTGTTGGTTATATCGGGGGAGGAGGAAAGGGTTATGTTCACTCGGTTTGTGGAAGGTTTAGTCCATAGTCGCTCAGTTCCAAGGCTGGTCAGCCTGGCACAGGGCCTTGTTAGACAGCTATGCAAGACCTGGCCAGAGATGCAGAGAGGATGAAGAGGTTTGTTCCCTTCCAGGTCAGGACCCTGCTGATCTGCCTCTTCCAACTCTCCTCCCAATATGACCTTTAGCCATCACAACCCCTAATCGAGCCCCACCTTTGACTGCATTTGGGGGAGGCATGTGGTTATAAACCATGGGAAGCTGCCTTCTCTCTCTCATCTGATCCTACAGGCTTTCTCCTCATTTTTTCTGAGTTTCTGCCTCCATGCATCGCTGTCCTGCTTCCATGACTGTCACCACTTTCCTCTCACTCCTCTCAGGGTTTCCCAGATTCCTCACCACTTCCTGTAAGAGAGTTGCTCTCCTTCACTCTTGTTAAAAGTTAAGTTTATTTGCATGCAGTACACAAAACAGAATTGTGCACCAATGGAATGACATGATGTTTTGATATATGTGTTTAAATCAGGTTAAACATATCTGTCTCCTCAAACATTTATCATTTCCTTGGGGGCAAAGCTTTCTTTGGGCTTTGTTGAATGGTAGAGTGCGATTTTGTCATCTACAGTGACTCAGCTGTGTGATAACTCACTGTGGCTTCTCACTCAGCTGTGCCCAGTGGTCAGCCTTCTTGCACTCTTAAATGCACACATCCAAAGTAATGAGAAAGTCCAGGAAGGGGCTCCAGGTGCATGTGAAAGATCATGTTCAAGAATATTCCAACTATTGCTCTGTCAAAAATCTTGTCTCTTTGGCCCTCTATTCAGTTTAGGGTTATTCCTGTACTGTTGACAGTTAATCCAGTGTCATTCAGTCTTTGTGCCAGTAAAATACTTTTGTATAAGAAATTATGCTTATTGTTTAACATGTTTAATGATAAGCAACAGTGACCACTATGATATAGGCATTTTCTAAGTTATTTTCAAGAATGAATTATGTGCAACTCATAAAGACTACCTAAAGGAGATGTTTCTGTCCCCATTTTACAGACAAGGAAACTAAATCCCAGAGAATTTAGGTAAGTTATCTGTACTATAGCTAATAAGTGGTCAAGCCAGTATTTAAACCTGAGAAGTCTGGCCCTAGACCCAAAACCCTTCACCTCAACACTAGTGCTTCTCCCAAGATAGCAAAATGAACTAGAGCAATTAAAAGAAAAGATCACACAGTGGAAATGAGAGAACCTAAGCATTTAGGACAGATTAAGGAATAAACAAACTGGCAAGGGTGAACAGTGATAGAGAATGGTGGTAATCAGAGAAAAGAGAGTAACAGAGATATATGCACTCTGGGAAAGAGAAGCAGAGAGAAAAAAACCCACGAACGAATGGAAAAAACAAGAGCAAAAGAAGCGCAGAGGCCCAAACACTCAAGTTTAGTAAAGCAGTGTATTAAATATCTCAGAATTTGGAAATCAAACAGGTCTCCCACACCAACTGAGTCATGAGGCACTACAGCTGCAATGGTTAAAGTACAGAGGAAGGAGTTTGCACGGAGATACAGCTCATTTGCGAGAGTGGTGAGGGATAATTTCAAAGAAAATGTGGGAAGAGCATGTTAAGATGAGGAGCTTAGCAACGGAAGGCCAGTGACACATTTAGGAAATAATTGCCAATGTTGGTTGTTTGTAGAGAGACTCTAGAATTTAGAATGCTGAAAAAAAGATTTTTTCTGTTTTCTGGGCTGTATGCTCACAAGAACTGGACAGAGACAAGCTTGTGGACAAAGGGATCTGCAGTCTCTTAGCTGCCTACCCAGTCATTCTGGTGATATTCTCAGGGTGCTAACTTTGGGCTATAAAAATGTATAGACTTTGGACCATAGTGCTTATTAGGAACTTGGGAAAGAGTGGACCTATCAAAATCTAACAGCATGCATCCTTCATTTTCATAACCTGAGCTGGATGACAGACTTCAGGCATCGGAGAATCATCTCCATTCCTCACATCTTCATCCCTGGAATGCGGACTGAAAACTCCAGTGAATAGTACATGTGACTGAGTTGGCAGCTTGTGCTACTGTCAGTTGTCAGCTGTGTGTTTGCTATGTAGACAGCAGGGAAACAATGGTCAGAGAAGATTGTCCATTCCCTGGGCGTCTCTGAGGAGCAGTGCGACCCCTCCACACCCAAAGGCTTTGCACTGCAGTTACCTATGTTCACACATTCATTCCTTCAAACAGGGGACCAAAGGTTTTCTTCAAAATAGTTGATGTGGAATTGAAATGCAGCAAACCACATGTAGTTGAGCCTTTATATTTGGTAATTCTGTATTTGTAAACTCATTTGCTAAAATCATTTTGCTTTTAGATAGTCAGATGAGAACATTGCAGAATGGCCAAAAATGGAAAAACTTGCTGTGCTTTCTTGTTTCAGTGCTCATACTGTGAACAAGCATACTTTGGTGTTTCATTCAATGTCGCATCACCCATATTTTGTGCTTTTTTGTTGATGACTTTGCTAATTTAGAATTGGTCTCTCAAGCCTTGTGCTGCCATGCCATCCAAGGTTCCTAAGAGCACTGGAGCTGCAGTGTGCCTCATAGGAGCCTTGGAGTTTAGTTAGATAAGCTTAAGCCAGACAGGAATGCTGGTGCTCTGTGTGGGAGTAAGTTCACTGCTAATGAATTAGTAATAAAGTCCAACCAGAGAAGTAAGAGGAAATCTACTTCCCTGTATATGCCTGTTCCAGAAGCTGCTAAAGTAACTTTTTAATCTTAATTTTTATTAGTACATGTTTTTGGTACATAGTGGCTACATTCATCATAGGGAATTGGTCCATATACATAGCACATCTTAATTCTTTTATGTGTTTTTCTGCCTTTCCTTCACTTATGGAAAATATGGAAAAGTTGTTATAATATTTGTGGATTGATGATAGGAAAACTGATTTAGGGGGGAAATATAATGGGTAGCATTGTTGTGAGACTGAAAGCCAAGAGTGTACAGTTAACATTACCCAAGGTGAGAAAAAAGCTAAACTTTCTTTGGCCAGTGCTGACTGGCTTGCATATTTCAAAAGATGCCATCATGCAGGAACTATTAAACCAGGGGGAGGGATTCCGTATATCTGTGGCATAGCAGAATTTAAAAAATCTTTGCTAAGTGTTATATAGGAAAGATGTTGTAGAAGAGTGGGTTTTCAGTGCTGATAAGAATGTCTTATTTATTCTTAAAAATAGGATAGTCATTGGTAAAAGGCACTTTGATGGAAGAAAATGTGACCAGACACTCCAGGAATCTAACTTTACATTTCCCTTGAGAAATAGTTGACTGTTTTCCAATTCAGTTATGAGACAACTGTTTTGGTTACTTTTCTTGTTGCTGAGACAAAATACCCAGCACCCAAAGCAAATGGGGGAAAGCCTCACTTAGCTCACAGTTTATAGAAGTTTCAGTCCATAGCTGGCTGGCTCCAAAGCAGCACCCTGGCAGAAGGCCATGGCAGAGGAGAAACAGCTCATGAAGTCCACAAAGTAACAAAAGCAACAAAGGAGGGGAGACACGCCTCTTTCTGTCCCTTATATTCTATACAGGTTACTCACCCTAGGGCGGGTGTAGCGCTCACGCCCTTGATCCTAGCTGGAACTAAACAGAACCACTCAGGGGACTGATTTACCATTCACACGCCTGTAATCCCAACCTCACATGCTCTGGGTTCACCCACACATGAAGAAGCCCTGTCTAACACTACATGAGGCTTCGGAGGCCGTCCAGACACAAGCCATAACAACAGCAGTATAGAGCATAAATGGTGCAGATGAAGACAGCACTCTCCCTCGGCCTCTGCCTCTCTCTGTTTCTGTCTGTCTGTCTGTCTCTCTCTCTATAATATATATATATATATATATATATATATATATGAACATTTTAAACAAATGAGCATTTCATCATAACTAGAAATTGTCTTGTGCTTCTGTGCAAACCATGGCCCTTTCCACTTCCAGTGTTGTGCAACCACTGAATTGCTGTGTACATCCATAAAATCTGCATGTTCTAGAATTTTGTATAGGTGGATTATACTTTATCATAGTTTGTCTTCTTTTATTTAGTGTGGTGATTAAGAGATTTTACTAAGTTGTTTTATGCATAAGTAGTTCATTCTTTTTGATTTCCATAGAATGAATATAGCTATCATTTGGTTCATGAACAGTTACATTGATTACACCTTTTGCTATTAAAACTAAACGTTATCTGACCTTCTGTGTGCCAGTGTTCATGGATAGGTCTATTGGAATCTCTTGGTTGAACGGCTAAGAATGGATTAAGTCCCCGTGTTTCACCTTATTGCACATATTGACATGATAGCTTTATAGTAAGTTTGGATGTTAGTTAAGGTGACTCCTTTAAGTTTCTTTTTATTTTATGACTTTCTTTTTTTTGGTCATTGTGTATCCATTCCATTATTTAAAACAGACTTTACAGTCTCCTTGTAAATGTATACCAAGAAAAGTGTGGTAGATTATATTACTGGAAATATATTGACTCTACAGTGAAATATATATATATATATATATGCTGTATATATTTATATGTGTATAAATGTGTTAGGACATATAAAATATATTACATATAACATGTTTCATGTATTCATATATTTATTTTATTATATATTTATATATAAATATAAGTGTAATATATTACAATATAGTATTGTAAGATATATTATTATAATATATAATGATATAACATAATATATCGATATAATATAAACATATAGAATATATATTATCTTATAATATATAAATATATGTTTAATTATATATAAATATAATGTACATATATCCATTAGAACTGCCAAAGTACCACAATTTTGGTAGTAGGAACAGTAGGAATTTATTTTCTCACAGTTCTGGATTCTAGAAGTCTGAGATGAAGAAATCTTCAAGATTGGTTTCTACTCAGGTGTCACTCCTCTTGCAAATGGCCATCTTCTCCCCGGTCTTCAGCAGTGTCCTCTCTGTGTTGTAAACTCCTCTGTTTATAAGGATACCTGTCCTGTTCAATTAGGAAAGTTAGGGTTCGCCTTGATGATCTTATTTCAATTTAATTATTTCTTCCAAGACCCTGTCCCCAACTACAATCACATTCTGAGGCTCAGGGTTTAAAAGTTCAACATCTGAAGCAGATGTGATTCAGGGTTTCTCAACACAGAAATGTTTTTCTGGTTGGTTTAAAGCTTTTTCCCACAATTTTCTTTATAATTTTACAATTTTATTCTGATATGTTTATTTCTTTGAATTTATCCTGCTTAGTGTTCAAATAGGTTCCTGCATCTGTACATTTATACTGATTCTATCATTATATTTTAGCAATTTTGCATAATTACTCTTGCGAATTTTTTTTCCCTTTCTAGTACTTTTCCTTCTTTCCTAGATTGGGCTGTTTGATATTTCCCCTAAGGGCCCTGAGGATTTGTTCATTTTTTATTTGTACTTTTTTCTCGGTCTTCAGATTGTATAATTTCTACAAATTATCTTCAATTCATTGACCTTTTATTGAATTCAATCAGCCCATCTAGTGAGTTTGTTTTCTTTCCTTTTATGGAGCAGGGGGATGCTGGGGATTGAGCAGGGCCTCACATATGCTAACCATGTCCTCCACCACTGAGCTGCACCCTCAGCCCCCTTTTTTTTAGAGACTGTATTCTTCACTTCTCACGTAGTTATTTGCTTCTCTTCTATAAGATCTATTTATCAGTTGAGAATTCTTGTATTTTTCTTCAGTCGTCTTTTATTTACCCTTAAGACCACAGTAACAGTAACTGCTTTAAAATTTACATAAGTAATTCTTGCACTTGTCTTCTCAGAGTTGACACTTGTTGATAATTTCTTCTGTTGATGATTTTTCACATTTTCTTTGTTTTATGTCTGTAGCAGCAAAAAGAATCTCTAAGCAATAATTATGCAAATATTTGATTATACTAAGTCACATGATTTTCATTATTGCATGTAAAGTATACTCTCGTCAGAAATGTCTTTAATACATAGGGCTGGCTTAAGTGTGCCTGCAGAAGTCTGGTAATATCTTTCTGCCAGCAACAGTCAATTAATGAATTGGTGGAAAAAGAACTGACAAATCTGAATGAAAAGTTATAAAACGAGAAGAAATAAATGAGTAAGTATACTTTGGCCTTCGGGATTTTATTTTTAAAATTTGTATGTGAAAATAAAATCCTTGGAAATTATCTATGGCTTGTAGAAAATAATGTCAAAGTGGTCTATCCAAATGTGACCTAGATCATTGGTAGATGAAGAACTAGAACCCAGGAATTTTAATACCCATAGCATTTAAAAAAAAATAGTTATCAGAGCTTTTATTCATTTCTTCCCTTGCACTTGTACTGACTTTTCTTTTCGTGATTTCTTGGCCTTTGGGCCAGTGTCTGTCATTTCAATAGTCCACAGAGGCCACTACTGCGTACTTCTTTGCTTGATGTTTTTGTACTTAGTCAGTTTTTAAAGAGATTTTTCATCATGCTCTGACACGTGTAGAAGGTCTGACGTTAGATTTTCCGCTTCAGGAGTAAGCCTCATCCTTCCTCATTTACATTTTTCCCTGTAGGAACTGACTGGTGAAGATAAGGGGGTGGTAGGTAACAGTAACAGAACTCTAGTTTGAATGGCATCTCTTCTTCCTGACAATTCCATTTGGCTCCCCTCCCACAGGCCCGCACACACTGGGAATGATTAAAGACTGCATAGTTATTCTCATGGGGAGGACTGCTGACAGTGCTCACTAGGCTGAAAATTAAAAGCCATGACCGTTTTTCAGTTCTTCTGATATCTAACCCTACATTCTGGATGCACTAGACGCTCCGTACACGCTGCCTCGTGGCCATGCTGTGAATAGGGCTGTGGCTCCTTCGACACCACCTTGTGGAGTCTTCTGGCTGCCTGTGCCCAGCAACTAATGCCTTAGATGGACTTGTATTGCATATGTGCCTATTCCTCTTTCAAGGAACCCATCTCATTTGTATTTGTACACTTAGAATCTAACATGGTGTTTGATGTATTATAGACCTACTTTAAATATTGGTGATATCTAAGCAAAGTGTTTGCAAATTCAAGCATTCTTCCCAGAAAATGAGGTTTATTCATTTATTTTCTAAGTAGCAGCATGACAAGTCACTATTAACACATGTCTTGAATAAGTGGGAACTTAATTGAGTAAAATGAGAAGGCAAGATTCTTTTTCTTCATAACTGTCCTTACATGTCTCTGGAACTAAACTCTCCAGAGTCTGGAGCAGATCATGAGCAGTCCTCGTAGACTTTTTGGTCACTTGCAGCTAGTGAAAAAGTTTGTGGCCACTTCCAGCATAGTCCTATCGCTTTAGCACTGAACATATGAAAACCAGCAAGTTAGAAAAAATCCTTCAAAAATAATTTGAATCAGTCGGCTTTAGTCTGGGAAGTGAATAGAGAGAATGAACGTGGTCAATTCAGCCAGATGTTTCTGCTCATCTGTCTTATTTGTCTGTGGCCATTGTGGACTGGAAGAGGAGAACTGAAAGGAGGTCAGGAACAAAGCACTGTAATTTACAAAATGTTGCTGTGTGTGGTATTTGTGCGCTCATGTTCAATATCAAATATTTCTCTCAAGAGATTTTGGTGCTTTTCTTTAAAACTTCAGTAGCTGTAGTCTGCTTGGGGGCAGGCCGTGGCTCTTCCTTGCTGGGAGCTATGCTACTTCCTCAGATCCTTCTGCCGTCTGTACAGTCCAGTGTCTTCCTGAGGAGTAGGACTTTTTGACATGGTTCACTTTGAAAAGAGATCTTAGGGAAGCTTCCTAGTACTTGATTACATCTGGACCATGGGAAATACTCCATTCTGGCAGCAGAGGCAGCGTAGACTAATTGCAGTTTGGTTTTTTGACAGTTTTAGTTGTAGTCTGGGATCTCCAGAGAACCAGCAGGACCCCCTCTCGATCTGTCAATCTATCTATCTATATCTATCAATCATCTACTTATCTATCTATCTCTGCATCAATCTATCAACCTATCCTCTGTCTGGGGAGATTTGTTAAAATGAATTGGCTCACACAATTTTGGAGACTAGTAAGTTCCATATTCACAGTCAAAGAGGTGGAGGCCCAGGCAAGCTGATGATGAAGACTCACTGCTAGTTCAGAGTGCTGAGAATCAGTCAGTAGTGGGCTGGGGATATAGCTCAGTGGAATAAGTGCCTGCCTAGCAGGTGCAGGGTCCTGAGTTCAATCCCCAGTACCGCCAAAAAAAAAAAAAAGAAACAAACAAACAAACAAACAAACAAAAAGAATCAGTCAGTGGCACAAGTTCCAGTATGAAGGACTGCAGACTTACGAACAAAGGAAAACCAAAGTTTTGGTTTGAATCTGAGGCAAGAATAAAAATATTGTCTTAGTCCAGTTCAGTAGTTAGATAGTAGTTTCTTCTTATAGGAAGTGCATGTTTTTGCGGTGATTCTTTTGAGGCCTTCAGTCTATTTGAATAAGGTCTACTGTCTGTAGGGAGTATAATCTGTTTACTCAATCTGCATCTCTATTCAAATGCTAACCTCATCTACAAACACTGTCCTAGTCACTTTCCTTTTCACTGGGAGGAAATACCTGACACCCACAGTATAAAGGAGGAGAGGTTTATTTTGGGTCAGATTTTTGAAGTTTCAGTTCTTGCACGGTCAGCTGCAGGGAATAAGGGCCTGGGCGGAGGGAGACCGTTTAGGTCTTGGCAGATAGGAAGCCAAGAGTAAAGGGAAAAATCAGAACGCGAGATATACCCTTCCAAGTCGCACCCCTAGCGACCTCCCTCTTCTAACGAGAACTCGTCTCTTGACAGCAAGCCGGCTGCAGTGCTCCCGTCACACACTCATCTCTCCAAAGCCCTGCCTGCCAGTGCGTGAAGCTCCTGGGAGCCATCCAGATATAAAATGTAATAAATATCTTCGCAGAAACATGCAGAACGTTTGACCTAATACTGCCTGCCCGGTAGTCTAGTCAAATTGACACATAAAATCAATTATTGACTAACTGTATATTTTTACTTTGAATTTCTCAATTATAAATCAAAAACTGTTTGTTCTGAGCTTTCCTAAACTGCAACGGATACATTTTCAAGTGGTATAACTGGCTCTTGTAAAGGATTTTTCTTTTGACATAGGCTGTGGTTTGGATCTGAAGTGTCCCACAGACATTGCATGTGCTTGGAAGGAGACCAGCTCTCAGGGGCACTGTGCTCATTAGTTGATTTGTCCATTGCTGAGTTTAGTGGCTGAGTGTACTGATGGGGGTCGGGATCTGTGTGAAGATGGGTCGCTTGGGGTGTGACCAGGGAGGGTGAGTTGTTCTGGCTCCTTCCTTCTCTCTGTTTCTCAGTACATGCAGCTCTCCTCCACCATGCCTTTATACTTCTCTATTTCTGCCACCCAAGCGTGCATGGACTGAACCCACTGGAACCATGAGGCAAATAAGACTCTCTTCCTTTAAATTGTGGATGTTGGGTATTTTTGTTTCAGTGATGTACAATCTGACCAACATAACACAAAATGAAGGTGCAGTTCCTGTCTATCGTCTGTGATGAACTGAGTTGGGAAAACACTAAATAATTTCAATAACCTCTACTATAAAAATTCTTTTCCAACTCTCTGGGTTCAGTTCTTTAGTTTAACGTGAGTACTAATTCTCATATGTCAACTTTATTGGATTAAGAAACACACATTAGTTTAGTACATGTTTTCAGGTAACTGAGATTAGGGATGGCATGTTAATTAATTTTGGAGCGGAAATTTTAGCCCAACATTAAAGTTGTGGCATGGTAGCTACTGTCCTCTTTTAGTCAGACTTATAGTGAGAATCAGGGGCAAAAACAACAGAATAATTTGAAAACCTTAAATATTGGCCAAGAAGGAACCATGTGTAAAGTTAGGGTCAAAGAATACGTAGTTGCTAAAGAAATTTAGCGCCATTAAAAACAAACCAAGAATTTGGTACAAACTCCTATACAAAGAATGGTACCTTGAGGGTTTTTCAGCAATCAGGAAAACTCTACCTACTGCAGATAGAGGAGTGCAAAACTAACAGCCTTTTCATTTCAGAAGAGTGTCTCTGGGAACCTTCTGAGAGAGTCTTCCTAGGGAATTAGTTCATTTCACCATGCTCAGCCCCCCAAGCAATCAGAGGCAAAGAGATGAGATGCCAGCAACATAGAACTTCTGCTGAGAAAAACTGCAATGTGTGAGTGGAACCAGCCAAAGCAAAAGTCCAAGTGGGCAACCAGAGAGGACATAGGGGTAGGCCGCCCCACGACTTCTGAAACCCTTATCTCACCAACAGGGACCCTCGATGCCAAATATGCAACCACAAAACTTAATGGGTTTTGATCTTTGCTTCCAATTAATTCTTTTTTAATCCCCCATCTCTCTCCCTTTTGCTTTTTTTTTTTTTTTTTTTTTTTGTCTTTTTGAGATAGGGTCTTCTTCTGCAGCTCAAGCCGGCCTTGAGCTCACTTTGTAGCCCAGGCTGGTCTTGAACTTGCAACAATCCTCTTGCCTCAGCCTTCAGAGTGCTGAGATTACAGGCACGTGCCACTACATCTGGCCTCTATCTCTCCCTTTTGTAATGAGAATGTTTACTCTGTGCCATTGTACCTAGGAATTATGTAACGTGTGAACAGAGGTTCACAGATAGAAGTTGCCTTGAGTTTCATGAGAAACTCGCACTTCGACTTTTGAAAAAGTCTAAAAATGCTGGGACTGTTTAGTCTTTGTGGAAGTGAATATTGCACTTGTGATCATAGTTGGGATAGTTGTGTTATGTTGGCAGCAATTTTGAATTTGCTATTATCTTTATTTGGACATTAGATATGGTTTAAGGAGGCACGATTGGGTGTGAAGGTGACGAAGGGTGAATTCTGACCACTTATCTTGATATCTCAACTGTCCTTAGATTAAGACACCCAAACTGATCCGTGAAGCTTGCTTCTGGTTGTGCCTGAGAGGGTCACGGAGCTGTGATGGCGGGTTTTACACAGGGTCCCTTCCTCTTCCCTCTCTAGCACTGTTGCCCTGCTCTCCTTGCCAGCCCCATGTGCTGGGCATCTCCGGTGTGCCATGCCCTTCCACAGGGGGTCGTGCCTTGGAGCCCGCCACCCATGTACTGAGTCTCCTGGGAGTGTGAGCCAGGTTAACCATGCTCCCTATAAATTGTACATTTGGGGTATTATGTCCAGCAACGGGAAAGTTACTCACACAGTTCCCTTGAGTTTCTGCTTTAAGTTAGGTTCCTATTGTCTCCTGTTATGGGCGGAAGTATTTCCCCCCATATTTATATGCTGAATTCCTAACACCCGGGACCTCAGAATGTGACTGTGGAAACAGTGTCTCTACCTAAGTAAGATGAAATCATTAGAGTGGGCTTTAATCCAGCCTGACGGATGTCTTCATAGGAGACACTTTAGGCGCAGACAAATATGGGAGGGAGACAGTGTAAGATCCAAGAAGACAATGATGATTTGCAGACCAACAAGAGACCTCAGAAGCAGTCAGTTCCCCTAGATGACAGGACCTTAGCCTGTGAGACACTACAAATGTGAGAAATAAAATTCTGTTGTTTAAGACATGGTTGGTGGCACCTTGTTATGGTAGCTCAGGCAAACTAGTATGTCTCCTGTGTACATTTTGTGTGGGTAGTCTGGCAACTATAGTTTGGAACGCAGGTCTATTTGCCTCTGGTCATTTTGTCTTGGTGGTGAGGGATAACTGAGGATGGAAAACTCCACTTAATGCTGTTGCTGTATGTTTTCTATTCTTCTGATTTTACTATTTCTTTCTTTCCTTCTTTTTTTTTTTTTTTTTTTTTTTGCGGTACTGGGGATCGAACTCAGGATCTTGCGCTTGCCAGACAGGCGCTTATTCCACTGAGCTATATCCCCAGCCCTCTTTATTTTATTTCTAAGATATCTGAATTTGTTTCAAATAATCTGGTCTTATAAAATTTTGACTTGTGAATATGCATTCTTTTTTTT
>PVLD010011352.1:0-57114 GCA_004027595.1 Dinomys branickii
TCCAGTGCAAATTCCCTACTATCTTCTCTATAATTTGGTATTTCCTTTAATGTCTTTGTGTTAACTAATGTGAAGATAACTATGTAATACAACATCCAGTTCTAATTCCCTACTATATTCTGTATAACTTTGTATTTTCTGTATTGTTTATGGCTTTTCTGGTTCATATGTCTCCATTCTTTTGTCTTTAAAATAAAATTTAAAAAAAATAAAATAAAATAAAAGCCATGAGGTAAAATAAAGCCACAGAATTTTCTCCAAGGTGGCAGAACGTGAGGGCCCATACAGAGTTCTCTATGTTGTCTTCCATCTCTCGCTGTCAACTTGCCTCCTGTTATTTCTATGATCACCTCTACTTAGCCCATGGGACCAACTCCAAAATCAAACCCTGGAGGAAATACCCTGGAGGAGATTTCCCAATTTTTGCTTATTTATCCATACAGTATTCATAAGAACAGATCCTGAGAGTGCTGGATCATGCTAGATTAAACTGAAACGTTAACAAGGATCCCTGTAGCAGAAAGTATGAATTTAAGTTATCAAGCAGACTGGAAAAGGTCTTAATTACCTGTTATTTATTAATTAATAATATTACCTGTTATTTATTAAGGTCTTAATTACCTGTTAATTATTTGTTTCCTGAAATCTGGGCTCAACAGTGGCCTCCACTCAATAAAGTGAAGATGCCAGAAATGCCCCAGCACCACGGTGAGACTGCTGCCGAGCCAGTCCAGTGCTGGCTCCATCGCTGCAGGAACTCAGTGACCTTGAAAGCAGGAACAGAGGTTACGTCTGGGCTCAACAGACTTCTCGCTAAGGCTGATCTGCTCGCCACAATGTCACCTGCAGCAGCCAACTCCGAGCCTCCAACTCGGCTCTGGGACCGGCGGAGGCCAGCTTGCCATCTGGACAGATGACTGCACAGGAGGCTCCCACCACCGAAAGGCTGCGATTTGTGTCCACTGGGACACGCATTCATTCCAGCTGTTGGTTTGTCTTCCCTGCACACAGTGCTTTGTGAATGGATTAAATACCGTAATCATGATCACGGTATTCCACTCATAGTATGATGAAAACATTTTATAACAAAGATGATCACACAATAAACTGGTCCTCACAGGGTCTGTGGTAAGACTAAGAAGAGCAGAAGCTTGCTCTGTGAGGTAGATGACCACCTATAATGGTAGAATGGCCTTTCAAAATCTCCAGGACCGACCAAGAGACAACACTTTGGGGAACTGGATATTGTTCTACCACATGCAGGACTTGCTTTTCACCAGTATGAAAGAATGTTTATCCAGTAGCCCGAAATGACATCTGGGAATCCATAAATAAAACTGGGTGTGGTGGTTTCCATTTAAGCCTTTGGGTCCACTTGAAAATATTTTGCTCTCCAGCCCTCTGATTTTATACTCTCCCAGTTTAGAAATAAATTGATGTCCAAGAGAGAGCTATTTCCGCCAGGGGAGTATTTTTACCAGTTGAGAATGGCCCTTATGGCTTAGGCTCCTTACACCACAACAGCAAGCAAGCAAGTAAAAATGGACAGAGGTCTTTAGCATTTCAGCGGCTGTCATGGGTCCTGGGTATCCAGGGGAAATAGTGCAGAATACCTGGAAACTAGAGGATCCTCTGAGAGTACTTCGTCACACTACTTTGGTTCATGGGGAAAGTTAACAGAGAACTAGAGCAACCAGAAAGAGCAGAGGACCATCAAGGACTCAAATCCCTCAGGAGTGGAGGTGTGAGTCATCCCGCAAGTAAAGCCAGACTTGTGATGGGGTTGTGCTTAGAGGAACGAACACCAACCAAAACCCTTAGAGCTGACGGCAGTAACGTGGGGTTTGGGGCGCCCCTGCTTTAGGAGGGACTCACATGTTCTGTACACAGGGCATTGCGTTGTGCAGTGCAAGCTGCAGACGCCAGACGGAAGGTGAGCGGGTGCGCGTCACCGTTGCACAGCCAGAGGGCGAGCTCGCCGAACTTTGTCCCTGGAGCCCACCCTGAATCTTTCAAACTTACTCCTCTAGCTTTGATAATTCCCCGAGTACGACCCCTACCTTCCTCGTATAAAATGACCCTTGAAGAGGGCATTTAAATCAGGCTACCAACAGGTGTGTTCCTTTCTGTGAACGAGACCTACAGGACAACACTGTTTTGGAAGCGAGTTTTCTGAGGAGACGGACGAGACGCCGGGCAGCAAAGGCAGCCTGGCGACGACACCGGTGGCGCCGCGTGCACAGCAGAGGCTGTGTGTGTTGTAACACAGTCCCCTGCTCCTTGGGCCTGAGGGCCGGTCTGGAGCCGTCCCGAAAACGTCTGCGCGTTTCTACAGCCTTTGATGCCCTTCCTACTTAAATTCACCAGCCTGATTTATACGCGAGGATTTAGTAGCTGTGTGCTGAGGGGCACTGGGTCTTGTTTCTCTTGGCCTCCGTTTCCCCATCACTGAAAACTTTCAAGCACTGTTGCCCAATCTATTCTCAACACAGTAGCCGGAATGACCGTCAAAATTAAGTCTGACGTTATAGCCTCCAGCTCCAAAGGCCCTAACTGCTTCCCATTTTCCTCCTAAAAAAGTCCCTGTACTGCCCCTGCCCTCGGGACTGCTGCGCCCCACAGCATCCCCGCGGCTCCTCGCTCTCTCCACGCCATGGCGCACACGGACCCTGCTTGGTGAAGCCTGGCCTTTCCGGTCCTTTTCTATCAGGAAGCCTGGTGCCTGGCTGTATATCCTGATCCCGTTCCGTTTCTTTTGCATAGCACTTACCACACTCCAGCAAACCACACAGCCCGCTTTGTTACGTTTATTACCACCTCACTTTCCTACCGAGGCGCCACGCTTTTCCCTTTGCTTATTGACGCCTCCCTCGAGCCTTCAACTAGCTGCCACTCAATAGCCCAGGAGTGAAAAAAAACTGAACTTTACTTCTACAATTGCTATCCTCCCTCCGCCCTCCTCTTCCTCTTCACCAGCCCTCTTCCACGGCCCTTCCACAGTGGTACCGTATAACAGAGATAACACATAAATATGACACATAATATCTAATATTTATAGAGTGAGTAAATGGGCTGAATTATTGACGAATACTGCTTCTACAACTGCTTTATTATTACAGTTCTACCACTACTATTGCAGTGGTCCCCTTCCTTGGCCCTTCTAAATCCGCTTTCTGTATCACCTTGAAAACTTCTGCCTGGGTAGCTGGGCATGGTGGCCACACTCCTGTAAACTCCTGTAATCCCTGCACTCAGTAGGCTGAGGCAGGAAGATTGCCACCAGTTCCAGGCCAGCTTGAGCTACCTAGCGAATTCAAGGCCAGCGTGAACTGCATAGTGAGAATTTGTCTCAAACAAAACAAAACTGGTTATCAGTTGAGCTGTGCCAAGGGTATGCAGACGTTCACTATACTATGCTCATGTTTGGGCATCCTCACAATATTTTCAATGATACCTCTATGACAGTTTTCATTTAATATTCTACACATGGAACCATACCTCTTTGATCAGGAAAAGCACAACCCACAGGTACACAAACACTGACGCCACAAATCACCTGAGATAAGAGCCTGACAGACACAGTATTATGGCTGTTTGCAGACACCTTAAAGTCAACTTCCTTGGGCAGTACTGTTGCAATCAGACTAGCATTCTTTTGACTGACTCAGATGAGAAGCTTGAAATGCCAGCCCACAGTAGTGGGTTGTAGTAGTGCAGGTGACACTAGGTAGTGCCGGCTGCCAACAGTTGACGCGGCCGGCTGCTGGTCTCTATCACTGCCAGCTGCTGTCTTCCAGCACCAGCTTGTGCTGGACACGATAGGTCAACTCGACTGCATGCTGATTTCTTTCTTCACTGACTGCTGGTCTCTGGACTTCTTTGGTATTAACAGCTGAGTGTTTATTGCTTTCTTTTGAAAGGACTGTTCTGTCCACACTACTCAAGATAAAAACCCCATGTGGATTTACAGGATTTTTGGAGCCCACACAGAGTAATAAATCACAAGCAGGTTTACAAGAACACCAAAGTGAGTGCTCATTTTAACAGGACCTGTGCTGCAGCCCAGGGGGTCAGTACTCAGGAGGGAGCCTTCCTAGACTAAAACCCCAGTATGGGCTGGGAATGCTGCTTATACACAGCAGCTGCAAGCCAGGGTCGGTGAGGGGCAGGCCTGAAACCCTGCTGTGAAGACTGGGCATGTGCAGACAAGGGGCCCAGATCCCTCCCTTCCTGATCTTAGCCACTCTGGGGGAGGAGCAGGACACAGGATGTCTGCCTGGGCTCCTGTTGGAGGGGAGAATCAGCAGTCTGCAGGCCGGAGAGGAACCACTCAATAGCCCAGGAGAACACTGAGGCAAGTTGTTCCAACCCACTTGGGGAGCAAAGGGAGGCAAGGGGTAGAGGGCGCACTGGCCACTGTGGAGCCACATTCCCCTCCCTCTCCAGCCAGTGCAAGGAAAAACGAGTCTTGCTCAGCACCACTGGACACAAACCAATGTCAAACTAACCAGAGTTCCACCTCCTTCACCTTTTGCTTCTCCTCCAAGCCTCTGTCACTCATTCTTCTCCAGGACTCTTACCTATACTGCCCATGAAAACCTGGGCAGAGTTTCACTGCATGTGTGGATCATGTCTTTTTAAGCACTGGGGGGTACCTGCCAATACTGCCTTAGCTTTCCCGCGACAGGGCAAGTACCCAGCTCGTGCAATTTAAAGGAGGGTTACTTTTGGTTGGCAGTTCCAGAGCTTTCAGTTCAGACCATGGGCTGCTGGCTCCAAGGCAGAAATGTTATGGCCGTGTCATCCGGTAGCTCTTTCTAAAAAACGGCTCACCCATTAAACATTACCAGGTTCTGGCCTGCTTGGCTCCCCCGCTGAGTTACAAAGAATTGAATAAAATTAGCAAAAAGGTGCAGCCAGGTTTATTTGAAAAACTAAAAGTGAAGAGTGCAGAAGAAACCGGCTCTGCAGAGCAAACCTGGGCAGAGTAAAAGGAGAAAAAGCAGAGAAAGGACATCCTGGAGGAAGCATGGTGGGCTACTGTGTGGAAAGCCAAGACTGCAAACTCTCCTGGGCATCTACGTCCTTTGATATTGTCCAAATCTCAAGGAAACGGGTCCTATGAGAAGTCCACATTCAGGGCTTTGGGAACTCTTCTGCCCATGTGTCTGGGATCTTCTAATTAATAGGTCTCCTCTTCTTTCCCAGCCAGTTTTACCATGCCCTAACCTCTTATCACAAAAGGCTATGGTGGAAGCTGGAAGCAGGTGTGGTACACACACCTGTGATCCCTGTACTTGGGAGGCTGAGACAGGAGAACTGCTGTTTGAGGGCAGCCTGAGCTGCAGTGAAACCGTCTCAAAAAGACCAAAAAAAAAAAAAAAAAAAAAAAAAAGTGGGAAAAAACCTGCTCAACTTACAGCATCTGGGAAGCAGAAAGCAGAGAGGGTAAGGAAGGGGACAAGGATGGGATATATGCTTCAAACGCAGACCTCCAATGCCTTACTTCTTCCACACAGGCCACCTCGTAAGAGCACATTCAGCTATGAACTCATCAATGAATTAATTAATTGTTGAATGGTATGTCTTGTGTCTAGATCTGCCCCTCAAACCTTACACAGTCAAGGTGGTGCTTTTCAGAAGTGTCTGGATCTAGGCAGGATTAAATGTGTGATGCTGGGATTAAGGATGTGTGAATACTAAATTAGTCCATTGATTGGTTTGGCATAGTTCTGGGTACCGATGAATAGGAAGGCCTGTCCTGGGTGTGGGTGGCAACCACTCAAAGGGGAAGTAGCCTGAAAGGGATAAAAGGCTGCTGCTGCTGCTGCTGCTTTGCTCCAAGAACCAGCCTACAAGTTTGTCACCAACCAGGGCCCAACGAGGATGAAAAACAAAAAAGCACAGAATTAATGTGGAATGAGGGGGCTGGAGAGCACTTTGCCTCTAGTGAACAAAACAGCCCTCAGTATTTGGCCCACCTTGCCTTTATTTAGTCATGGGAACAAGCAATTAGGGGAGCAGATGTTTCATCCGCCTCCTGTTATCCATAGCACACATCCAGGCAAACACCCAGAGCTTGGCTGTGTTGACTCTTCCCTGGAACTTGCAGCGTGCCAGCATGTCTGCATGTTGCCAAAGGCACACAGCTCGCTGTTTTTCTCCTTTGTACTCAGAAGAGAAAGCCAGTTAGCCCTTGATCCTCGTTATCTGGTCTCCTACATACTCCACTGCCTTCTGTCCACCATGAACTGCTTCTCCTCTGCCGTGCCTAACACGCCCCCCTGCCTTGGAGCCGGCCGACTATGAACTGAAGCCTCGACGAACTGTGAGCCACAACAAACTCTTTGTCTTTTAACTGTGGGTGCTGGGTATTTTGTCTCAGCAACAAGTAACTAAGACAATGAGGTTAGTGCCCATGACTTCATAAACTTTCAAAAACTCCATCTCTGGGGCTGGGGATAGAGCTCAGTGGAATAAGCGCCTGCCTAGCAAGCGCAGGGTCCTGAGTTCAATCCCCAGTACCGCCAAAAAAAAAAAAAAAATGTACACTTTAAAAAAAAACTCCATCTCTGAACACGTGTCTTTTTGGGTACAATTTAGATCAAGCCATAAAAAGTATAATTGATGTACATTTCTCATTTTCAATGCTAAACATACTCATTTCCTTCTCAATGTCCCTCCAAGTTTGTGACACGAAGTATTTACATAACCATATGCTGTGACCAAGAGAAAGGCAATTATTTATAGCCTGAATCTGCGTGTAAAAGATTACAAGTTCAGGCATGGTGGCATATACCTATAACCCGAGCTAACACAGTGATTAAGGCAGAAGGATCACAAGCTCAAGACTAACATGTGCAACTCAGCAAGACCCCATCTCAAAATAAAAAATAAAAAGGAGTGAGGCGGCACCTCAGGGGTCGAACACATCTAGGTTCAAGCCTCAAGTTACTGGGGTTAGGGTGGGAGCAACGACACAGCTCCGACAACTCAGTTAACGTTTTATATATATTCTCGCCATGCTAGGCATTGTTCTAAGAGCTCAAATAAGACAGTGATCAAGTGGACTCTTACATTCCTCCTGCTAACACAGGAATACACACAGTACGTAAACGAACAGCACAGATAAGGCAGTACCAGGTACTGAAGCTAATGTGGGATAATACAGGGGAGCTATGGGGCAAGAGAAAGGGCTGACTGAAGCGGGTGTTCAGGAAAAGGTCTCTAAGCTGGTAACATCTGCAATATGTGGATGATAAGGAAGATACGGAGAAAAGGACAATGAAGAGAGAAGCCCAGAGACGGGCTTGATGCGTTTACGGGAAGCATCGGGAGGCTGGGGATGTAGCTGAGGAGCGCAGCGCCTGCTCCGCAAGCACAAGGCCGAGCTCCATCCTGGTACCAAACAAATAAATAAATAAAGTGGGTGAGGGCAGCTGAAAGTTAATGACAGAAAAGGAAAATGAAGTCAAATATGCAAGAGTCAGCTCCTCGGCCATGGTTAAGAAGCCTGAATATGGGGGGGGGGGGTTACTGGCAGAAAGGGAGACTCAGCTGAGGAAATTGAAGCAGGAAAGGTAGAGGGACTCATCATCTCTTTCGGGCTAAGTGCACGGTGACCACTCTGGGGAGACCAGGCTGAGGGAGGTGAACAGAGCTATCAAATCTGGTGAGATGATAGCGTATGACCAGTTACTGCTGTGGAACTTAGGAAAAGTCAGATTCTCTTCAGCAGAGTTCTGTGATTTTATCCAACAATATTCAGCTGCTAGGATATAGGCAAGAGATTCAGGTTTATAAATTGTTGGAAGTTTTGTAAAGTGGACACAGAGAGGGCCCGAAGGTTTTGATAAGGAAATAGCATTAGTGCTTGCTGGAGCGCTGTATCTAAGCAAAGGGGAAGTGACATGAGATCAAAAAACACTAGTAGGGTTTAAGGGCGAGGTTTTAATCAGAGTAAACGAATGAAATGGACAGCTGTCAAAATGTAGATCTGGGAGGCGGCACTGTTACGGTGGGATGGTGGGACTCATGAAGAGTGATGGAATGGGAGGTGTCCTTAAGGCTTAAGAAATGAAGGTGTGGATTGGCCACTGTTTGTGGAGTGACACAGAACAAGAAAGCCATTAGCCAGGTGCTAGTTATTAATGAAAGAGGGAGAGTGGCACTCAGGAGTGCCAGGGTACGTTGGGGTGACCAGTGGAAAAGTCTAAAAGTGTAACTTTCATTAAAGCAAGTGTAACAAACAAGACTTGTAAAGGAGCAGTGAAGCACAGCAACAGCTCAGATTCCATGGCAGCACGGAGCACCTAAGGCAGTGACTGTCAAACCCTAGAGTGGTCGGTGCTAACCGCCTGCTGCAGCACTTGCACCAAAGGTTCGCCACCTCTGCTCCAAGGTGTGGGAGTAAGCAGCCTTGTGCTACCCGGGGCTGGGGACAGAAAACCAGGTTTCAGGTGAGGCAGGAAATGTAGAGAAACGCAGAGGCAGAGAGCAAGCTTACTACAGGCAGGACTGAGAGGGCACAGAGCAAGAGGGAGGCAGGGAAAGGAAATGCTGGAGACAGATGAATGTATGTAGGGAGCAGCTCCCAGTCCTAGCTGCATGAACAGAGCCCCCTGGGGAACTTGTACAACTCCAGGGCCTGTGCCTCATCAACTCACTGAGAATCTTCACTGGGGAAGGCCCAGAGATGTACAGAATGGTAACCACGCTTACACACATGCTTCCTTTCACACATGAACACAAATAACAGACTGCAAGGGGAGGAAATGGCATCAGTGTTTATCTCTGGCAAGTTGAAAATACTATAGGTTAATGTTTTCACACTTCTACATTTCCTAGCACACATTCTTTTTTATAATTTTTTTTTGGTACTGGGAACCAAATTCATGACCTTCTGCTTGCCAAGTAGGCGCTTATGCCACTGAGCTATATTCCTGGACTCCTAGCACACATTCTTATGTTGAAGGAAAAAGATCTTGCTTGCTTGAGAGGGATTTTGAAGAAAGGGTTTTATATAATTCCAATTCCCGTTTACAACTTACTGTCGGTCTGACCCCATCTGTCTCTGGCAACAGGAGCATGACATGAGCTTTGACATGAGAAAGGAGAAAAATTATCCAAAATTTGGAAACAGAGCAAGAGACAGGGCAGCATGGCCTTTCAAAGTCATACTGCAGTGTTAAAGTTTAACACGCCTGCCAGCAGATTTCTTAGTAAAAGGCAGTGGTTCCCAAGTACACTTCAAGGACCACTGGAAGTCCCCAAGACACTTTTGGGATTCTCTGAGCTCTTCCCTTGCCAACTACATTATCTGTGAGGACAGATTTCCTTCATAGACTTCAAAACATTGCAAAAAATGAATGCAGAAGCTGATGTGAGAACCCAGCTGTTTGCTGATAAGCCTATTAAGTGCTCCATTTCCAAAGTAATGTTGGGAAATCTCTTGTAAAACAATACTCTTTTCCCAAAATATGTGAAATTTACCATAAAAATATTAACATGAAATAAAAAAAGACAATCTACACATTGCAGAAAATATCTGCAAAATACATATCTAAAGATTAATATCCAAAATATGTAAGGAACTCATACAAGTGAACAGCAAAAAGCAAATAATCCAATTTAAAAATGGCCAAAGTGCCTAAATAGACATTTCTCCAAAGACATTACAAAAATAGCAAATAGGTGTATGTAATGGTGCTCAACATCACAGATCATCAGTGAAACACAGATCAAAACCACAACTGAGGGTTCACCTCATAAGTGTTGGGATAGCTTTTATTATTTAAAAAAAAAAAAAAGATGAAATAACATGCAGAGAAAAGGAAATTCATGTACTGTTAAGGGAATCTACACTGAAGTAACCACTGAGGAAAACAATACACAGATTCCTAAAGAAATTGAAAACAGAACATTAACCTAGCAATCCTGCAAAGGAAATGAAATCACTGTCTCATAAAAATACCACTCTCCCCCTCATGGTAACATTACCCACTGCATCTGTCAACAGATGAATGAGAACACTGAGGCAGGCGCACACTCGTGTGCACACGTGTCCATGCCCCCCGACACACACACACGAAAGAGATCCTGCCATTTGTGACAAGGATGAAACGAAGATATTACCTAAGTGAAACAAAAATACTGCATGATTTCATATATATATATATATATATATATATATATATATATATGGAATTGGGAGTCTCACACAAGTCTCTGCTTGTGTGACACTCTTTTAAGCAGGCACAGATGGGGAGGGCAGAACATGGCTATCTGGAGCAGGGGCCATTATATATATATTCCAATATACATATATGGAATCTTACAAATGAAAAAACTGAGTAGAATGGGGCGGGGGCGGGAATGATAACACACAGGTTAAAGGCATAAAGTCACAGTGAGGTAAAATGAGTCAGGCTCAGAATGCACAGCATGAGAACTATAGTAATATTCAATTGCACAGTGAATATCTGCTGAGAGTAAATTTTAGGCACTCTTACAACAAAGTAACTGGTAAGGGACATGCCAATTGACACACTACAATGTGTGTCAAAACATGTTATATACATCACATAGTTAAAATATAACGTGCTTATTTTAATTAAGTTTTTAATGCCTATCGTTAGACCATGTAGAACTCCGAGACCCACAGACTGACCTGCTGATCTAGATGTCCGACTTTGCTGTTTACTACTCACTATCTAAGGTGTTTGTTTCAAACTATCCCTCAAGGTGAATCACAGGACTCCTGTTCCTCTAATCCCCTGCATGAGCTTTCCGTTTTACTGGTTTGCTCACTAATGAGTTCAACAAATTTTGAAACATGTTCATTATATATGTGTAAAACAGTCATGTTTAATTTTCAAGGTTGTGCTTTGCTAGGTTTAATCTCTGCTCATCTATGTAATTTAGCTCTGAGGCCTTTTCTGTACTCAAGAGCTGAAGAGAGGACTTGGAAAGTCTTACCTTCTTAAACATTTCCCTAACGAATGAAGATTGCAACAATCAGCTGTGCCTAAAACTGAGTTGTTCCTTAACTATTTAAAAAGGGAGTACTCATCCAAAGCTTGTAAAGCCAAGAGGCATAGTTATGAAAGACTAAGGTTAAGAGTGGATCTGTAATATAGTAGGCAATTATTTACTTTAAACCAGGGCTGGTGGTGGCACACCTATCACCCTAGCACTTAGGAGCCTGAGACAGGAGGGTTGCCGAAAGTCCAAAGCCAGCCTGAGCGAGTAAGTTCAAGGTCAGCCTGAACCACACAGCCAGACACTGTCCAAAACAAACACACAAAAAACTCACCTTAATACAGATGAGTATCCTTTCAATATACTGTTGAAAGGACAGTCGACATCTGTCCTTCACAACCCAGGCTCCAACTCTTCCAGGAAACAACAGAATACAACATAATTTCAGCTCTATGCAGAAAGCTTCCCTCAATGGAAAGGCATAAAAATACATGAGAAACTCATAATCCTACCACCCATTCAGAAACACTTCTCTAATAGTGGATCTTATGCTGCAACATGTATCAGAATGATCTGAAAGAATTTTAGAAATAATTGTTTTTTTGGCATCAGGAATCAAACTCAGCACCTTGCACTTGCCAGGCAGGCACTTATACCACTGAGATATATCCCCAGCCCCACATTTAAATTTATTATACAATATGTGGCCCAAGAATGTGCAGCTGAAACAAACATGCCAGGTGATTATAACTAGAGTCAAAATTAAAACCCATGCTTTGACTACTTAATTACTGTCTTTCTAAGAATTGCCCTCCACATACCCTTCTTAAATATCAAGTCCCTCACGTGGTCTGCAATGCTGGTCACCATCTGGGCCACAATCTTACAACCTCACCTACACCACCACATCCCTGCCCTGTACTCCCTGGTCCTGAGCCGTGCCAGACCACTGCCCTGTGCTCCTGCCTGATGCTGACATCTTTCCCTCTCCCTCCTCTTCTCTGCTTGTGTGAGACTCTATTTTAAGCAGACACAGATAGAGAGGGCAGAACATGGCTATCTGGACCAGGGGCCAGTAAAGCCAACTTCTCTCCTCTAGCTGAACACGGGTGACTTCTGAGCCTCAGGTGACACCTTTATAAAAATGGAGATGAAAACAGCCACTCTTGAGCTAACACACAGCACAGGCAGCATTCAGTTTAGATGTCAACCATATTTGGGCTTCTCCCCCTTGTAAAGCCTTCATGCTTCTGAGGAAAAACTAACTGGTCTCAAGCGTAAGTATTATGAATATTCCCTTAGAAATGCATAATAAATTGTAACAAGGTTTTCATCTCCCCCTGACATGCCTGTAAACACAATTCTGGGAGATTTTATAAACAGATACAGGAAACCACATTATATCAAATTAGTATATTAAAATTCTAAAGATAGTTCAAAATCTAAGAGGATAGCTTACCTTTGAACTCCCCTCAGTTATTTTATGAGTCTAAAGACTGTATTCCTACTTTGATACAAAAGGAGAAAATTCAAACACTAATATTTAGGAGTCCACACTTGCCAAAGAACCACCTAAAGTAACCACAGCAGTCTATGTGTAAGCCAGGCAGGCGGGTGGAGGGCATGCGGTTAAGTATTACCAGACCTTTTAAAAATACTCTGAGCATATCCTCTGTATAAAAATACTTGATGTAAATTAAAAAATGTATAAACTTATAATTTCTTCTTTCCAAGGAACAATCAAATTGAGGGAAAATACTAATACACAATAGCAATGACCACCACCCTCCAAAACTCATGTATTCTCTGTAGAAGAGGGCACAAAGTTAAAAACACGTATGTCATCTCCATACAAATGATTTTGATACTGTTATGGTTCGTGTCCACCTGTCCCCCCAAAGCCTCCTGCAGTCATGGGGCGGGCTTTTAGAGTTCTGATTCACGGTTGTGAGCGCTACACTGCCCTGGGGCAGGTCGTCTGCCTGTGTAAGGGAGAGGAAGAGGCTGTTTGCCGACACTCCTCCCTTTTGCTCTTGGTCCCTTGCTGTGTTCAGCTGCCATGAACGTCTGCCCTCTGCCATGTGCCATGCTGCCTTGGAGCCAGCCAAGTTTGGACTGAAAGCTCCACAGTGAGCTACATAAACCTTTCCTTCCTTAATTCTGGGCATCAGGTGTTTTGTCCAGCAAGAAAGAAAAGTAACCAAGACAGATACATTCTCATCACAGCCTCCTGAGTTCCCCAAGAAGTAGAGAGCTCCATCTTATAGGCAAAGAAGCTGAGGTTTCTACATTAGGTAAACATTTGTCAGTTTACAAAGCCAGAAGTGCTAGTCTGAGAACAATTGTAACTGCAAGATCCACCTCCTTTTCCTTGAATTGAAATTTAAGCATTCTTCCAGTTCTAGGTTATCCAAGCTTTAGGTGATTTTCATATTATGTTAACTGGCAAGTTTGAACTATCCCATTTTCAATGACCTTTCTTGTTCTGTAAGTGGCTACAGATTCATTTGCCTCTAGAATGACTATGCAGCCATTTAAAAATTATTAAAGGGCTGGGGATGTAGCTCACTAAGGTGTTTACCTAGCATCCCAAAGGCCCTTGGCTCAATCCTCAGCACTGCAAAAGAAAACAAAAGCGAAACAAACCTTAACAGCTCTTAATAATGACCTTAGTAATGATAGAAAATAAGGCATCGACAAGCTTCAGGAAGTACAGTTAGAAACAAATGCAAAGACTAGTGTTCTGTAGTCACAATTGCATTTACCAGCTGGGCATGGGAGAATGCAACTACATACAGTCCCAATTACTCAGGAGTCTGAAGCAGGAGATTCACTTGAGCCCAGGAATTCAAGATCAGTTTGGGCAACATGGTGAGACTCACAACTCAAATAAACAAACAAAAAGCCCTATTTACTCTTAAAAGAATCAAATTAGGGGGCTGAGGTACAGCTCAGTAGAACAAGCGTTTGCCTGGCAAGCTCAAGGTCCTGAGTTCAATCCCCAGTACAGCCAAAAAAAAAAAAGAATCAAATCAATGCCACCACATGAGTATTAGTTATTAAATAACCTAGGAAAACATCCATGATATATGAAAATAATACAAAATGATTTATTTTGTGTGAAATAAAAATCAAGCATATGTCTGATGTATACACATGTCAATAAGCACAGGAAAGATTTCAACAAAACACCAAAGTAAATAACAGTTACCTCTGAGGTATACAAATCAGTAGGGAAATTTCCAGGTCTTGATCATGATTCCTTTTAAAGTGGTAGTACTATGGGTGATTTGACATTATCTCATTCAATTTTAGCGAAATCTTTCCCCCCCCCTCCACTTTTTAGTGCTTTTGTAGCAAAGACAAAGCTTACATCTTAGGGGCTGGGGATATAGCTCAGTGGAATAAGCGCTTGCCTAGCAAGCACAGAGTCATGAGTTCGATCCCCAGTACCGCCAAAAAAAAAAAACAAAGCTTACCTCTTGAGTTAGGGACATTACTTATCTGTGTATAAAGCTTCACAACCTTGTTTGTAAGCCTGAGCTACAGGAGACTTCTTATCTGATGACGTGATCTCCTCTATAACCTCACAGGGGTATAAGGAATACAAACATATGTGCGAAAATGTTTTACTGACCTACCCAACAGCTATAATTCCTCCCCTAAACTTTTTTTACACATATCTTTAGGTACTTTTGACCTGGTCAGCTGGTATCTTTGGCTTCGAAGAGCCCTCAAGTCACAAACTTAAAAGAACCTATAAGTTATATTTCACTGCAGTCTGTTCAATTCCTCAGGCCAAATTCCAGCAAAATGTAAATCTGCAGGTCAGGAGGTCTTAGAACTTAACCTAAGACTTAAGTAGTAAAGACGGCCCCCAAGTCAAGTCCTCTCTATGGCGGAGGCTCGAGCAGGAGACAGCTGCCAGAACCACTGCTGCAGCTGCTCAAACTAATCTTCACTGCCACACAATTACGCCACAAATGGAAAATGTTAGAACATACACATCCATTCTGGTCAAATTCGCATGCCATCAACCTCTAAGCTGAGGCCTATATATGTGCAAAAGACACAGGCAACCCTGTACTAACACATAAAAGCAGCTAGCTTAAAAGCCTATTGATTACTGGGTTAAAAGGCTAACCAACTGCTGAGGGGTCATTTTGAATATTTATACAGCAAACCATTAACAGCCACATCAGTATTTTCTGGAGTTTTATGGTATGTTTTAATAGTGGTTTTTCTGTTCTGTTTTGTTTTGCTTTGTTTTGGTACCAGGAACCAAACTCAAGACCTCATGCTTGCCAGACAGGCGCTGTGCTGCTGAGCTATATCCCTGATCTTTTAATAGGTTCTTAACCAAGAGAAGACCAGAAAATTTTAAATCCCATAGTAGTGAACACAATTAAAACAGCACTCATGCCTACATCAAGGGTGAAGTCTATAGTCCACCCAGCTCATTCTGAAATTAAAACAGTAAAATCCATCTCAGAGTTCACTGAAAATATAACCCTCAAAGGTGAAATACTGCTGGGCATAGTGGTGCATGCCCATAAACCCAGCATTCAGACATGAGGATCGTGTGACTTTGAGGCCAACCTGGGCTACATAGTGAGTATGCAGCCAACCTGAACTAGATGGTGAGATTCTGACAGAAAAGAGAAGTAGTTATTGAATTCTACCAATAGAAATGTTTTCACTGAAGCAAGGATGACTATCCATCAGCATAAGAAATACATAAGGCATATGCAACAGGAGGGTCACAGACCACCTCTTTCCAAAAAGTAAATTGTGTCTTGAATAGGATAAAACATTTCTCATTGAGGAATTTATTTTAAAAAAACTTAATTTGTAACATTACTAAAAACCGTACTGCACAGAAAACATACTAACACTAAAGTTATTTCAGTCAATGGTTTTGAATTTATATTTAATCCTTTTTATTGCCTCTTGTTTAACAATATTCCGAGCCTTCTCACGGAAAGGCGCTTTCTTGGAATTATATGGAGGATGACCCTTCTTTGGGGAAAACACCCTAACAAGAAATAGTTAAAATCTAATGATCTTGAGTTCGGCCCCTTGTACCGCCATGGTGGGGGGGGGAGATATCTAATGATCTTCACAATTTTTAAAAGGTAAGCTATGTAAAGTCTTTCATTTCAGAGAAATTTCTATTATACAACAAACTTTTTATTTTTCATTCATTATATAAACAGTCCACAGCATTCATAAAATGGGATTGGGAAGAGACATTTTCTATTCTTCAAAAAGAACAGATTGAGTAGGCCGCAAGTTAACATAGATGGAAACAAATACAATCTATATAAAACAGAATTTGAATGGGGGAGGAGATACATCAAAGTAAATTTAAAACTTCCATGCATACAAGACCTGAATTTTCTTCACTTAAAAAGCAAACCAGGTGTTTTAATAGGTGTTCACAAAGAAAGATACAAAAGTATTGAAAAAATGTCAGACTTAGCATCTCCCTCCCTCTCCCTCTCTCCCCACCCCTCTCTCTCTCTCTCTCTCTCTCTCTCTCTCTCTCTCTCTCTCTCACACACACACACACACAGAGGGAAAGGGGGGGAGAAATTAATAAACCCCTAGCTACACCTAGACTACTCACAAGTTTTCCCTCAGAAGACACAGAAAATAACTTTCTACACAGTCAGCTTCAAGGTACAATACCTTATATTCTCAAATTGAATGTTTCCTGCTCATTCTCTGTCAGTATAGACAAACATGAATTATGTAGTGAAATATGTACTTGAAGAATTCCTTTTAAAAAACACAAGTTTCATTTTATATATACAACAAATTTTTAATTATGTACTGAAAATAAATTACAGGAAATAACTTTAAAATGCAACAGAGAACGAGTCACAATAAACATTCCCATTGAATTCCCTTGGGGAGGTGAGATTGCAGTGCTCAAGGAAGATAAATATCACAAATATATCAAAAACTTCAAATTGTCTATGCATTCACACACTGACATGAGCCACAAACATCCCTTTCACAGGAACTGTACTTGTTAGCCTACCACAGAACCAGATTTTGCCATAAACTACAAAACTTTTTAATACAAAATCGTATTTATATATTTATAATTCATATACATGCCCTATCTGTGATTTTAGAAAATAAAAGCTACACACTGTACAGACACTCTTAACTCATAGCTGTAGGCAACATTTTTGGATGGAGTTTCACCCCCAATAAAATTAATGGCATATTTTATGTACACGAAGGCTAAACTGCAAAAAGACAGTTCAGATTTTCCCAGATATGCATCTCCTTTTAGGGCAGGTTTATAAATTTAAAAAGGCAAGACAAATGTACACCTCAGAATTACTGTCTCAGCTGTAAGAGTTGTCACGTAATTTTTGTGAAGTTTCTGACACATGCATTTATGTAATACTGGTATTGAAGGCAGTAAAGCAATATATACTTTTAATGTAGTGGCTCAATAAAGGCTTCATTGTCATTCTGATCTGATTCTTGATACAATGATTCATAAATTCTCTAAAAATTAAAATTTCAATGGGACACTGTGTTAAAGAGACTAAATAGATTTCTTAAAGTATTTCCCTGAAATATCCTTTTACATAAGACAAATTTCACTAACATTAGATCAAGTAAAAAGAAAAGAAGAATTAAACGTGGCACAAATGTGCATGATAAACGAATGCTCCTTACCTCCAGGTCTAAGGAGCCATTAAAAGAATGCTTAAAACCAACAAACAATTTCACACTCTGTGGCAGCCATCTGTGAAGCCAGTTATACTAAACTACTTCTACAGTTGATTGTAAACTTTGGTTTATTTTTATTTGAGTTCTCATTTTACAGCAAGCATGAAAAAGGGAGAGTAGAGTCCATGAGGAGATGAACTGTCAGTCTGTCTTTAATCTGGCATGATGAGACACCTGGTCAGTCAGGCCTGCTTTGATAGAGTTTGTTACAGACTGCCTTATGTTTTCCTCCATCAAATTATCACCCAGTGGCTTCAATACCTGTGGTATGAGAAATGTGCAAAACAAACAAAAGCATGAGGTAAAAAAAAGAGTCACACATAAAAATAGATACAAAACTTCAATTCAAAGCAATGACAAAAATAACCAGGAATGTGAGAAATAAAGACGCTTCTCCCAAAAGAAAAGAAATTATGATGTTACAAATTATGCAATTAGACATACGCAACAAAAATTACTTTCCTCTTATCAAACCATTTACAAATCCTATGAGATGGATGTGCAATTCCATACCCTATATGCAGCATCAAATCTGGTATGTACACAGCATTTATGCAGACCGGCCCAGACGGTCCTGCTTATTGTCCTACATGTATAAGTGTGAACACTTCAGATAGAGAAAAAAGTTAAAAATACTGTCTAAGTTTTCTTCTTGTTATTGTTGGATGACAGTCTCTGTCGCTGTGCTGATGAAAGAGCACGATGAACCATTCGACGTCTAGTAACTTCAAACAGTTTGGAAAACACCTAAAACATGGAGTGATTTGTTAGGAGAATGACTCAGACTGCCTTGAAGCTAAAGAGTTAACAGTACAAGAATTTCAGACTTTGCAGATTTCTCACCTTCCTGGGACTCCTCTGAAGCAAAAGAAAAGAGAAATGCAAAGAAATTTAGAGAGGGTTTGTTGACATAGTGCAGATCTCTGACTAAGAATCCCCTTACCTCAAGTATACTATCATGAAAATAATTGCACACACCTCAGAGTCTTCCATTTAATTGTTCTGTAATAATGGCATCTCCAAAATCTTATAATCAGGCTTTTTTTGTTGTTGTTGTTTTTTTGTTTTTTTGCGGTACTGGGGATTGAACTCAGGACCCTGTGCTTGCCAGGCAGGCACTTATTCCACTGAGCTATATCCCCAGCCCGAAAATCTTATAATCAATGCTAAACAGAATGCGTGTATTTCAAAAGAAGATACTGTACAATTACTGTCATTCACACTCCAGAAAATTTGTAATGGTTCAAAATTTTGAAGTACATATTTTTCAAAAAGTGAGGTGGTGATAGCTTTTAATCCATCTTCTATTAGAAATTATCAAAGGACCACAAAATAGTGAGATTTTCAAAAGATAAAAATGTAAACTTAATATCCAAAAACAAAACTTCCAAATCAGATCTTTATAAATAGAGCATTTTTCTAAGAGAAAAAACAAAATCCAATATAATGGGTCACTTTATAAAATCATATATTAGTAGAAGAAATCAATATCCAATCAACTTTCTTCAAAAAGTGACCTACTTTTTCAGTCTTTGAATTTAAAGACAAAACAAATACGGACCTGCAAATCCTAAACCTCTAAATAAGGTAAAACACTTCCCTGCTCCAGAAATGGCTTGTGAAAATGCCTATTATATCTACTCCCCATCAGTAATAACTACAGCAGTCATGCTAGTTCTTAACACTGATGCTCAGGTATTTCACAATGATCACTTTAATAACATCCTCATTCCACTTAAGTGAAATTATCTGTACACGAGCAATTCCAAAACAGCTGGAAGTATACAAAATGGCTTTCCTGTGAAGACGCTTGCTGGCCAACAGTTCACAGCCTGACTCTGAATGCTGATTTGAGGTAAAAGGTTATGACCGAAGTTAGTTCTCTGTTCAAGATGATCTGCTTTGTTCATTAGTATCTCCACAGTACAGACACGTGCCCAGGTTTCTTCGGAAAACAATCTCTGTAGAATTGTTCCTTGCAGTCATCACTAAATCACCACTGTCTTCATGGAAGGCATTAAAGACCTATCATTCAAATTCTCCCACAGTGTCTCTTCATGATTTTAGTAAGAAACTTGTTTTCAAAAGCACTGGCTGTACTTCCAAATTTCTTTTCCTTACCTTTTAAATTGTTCACTGATTATATTTTATTTTTTCATTGAAAACTAGAGACTATGGTCCTACTCATGGAACGGCATAATCAGGCCTATAAGTAAAAATCTATCCAAAGGATACTACAGATTTAAGTTAACCAAAGTATGTTATAATTACAACTTTAAAGAAAAAGAAATTCTCAAGTACAAATACTACAGTTCAAATTCTATAACCAAACAAAACAAAATACCCTTTTGTTATTCCTCAAGTAAAGAAGGTGTGCAAACACTATAGAAGGGAGGGCATAATCACAAGGAAAATGAGATTAGTCATTGAAAAACCAAAAGACAGATACCAACCTGTTCCCACAGTGTTTCTGCAATCTGATCAATCATAGTTCCAATTTCTCTGAACTCCCCAGAGTATTTAACATATGCCCAAGTGCAAAGGGATGTCAGGGCTAGCCCCATGACAAGGTTACACAAGACGGCCACAGAGTTCAGGCCGATGAAGCCAGTCAGTCCTGAGATTATATACATTGCAAACATAACCGCAAACAGCGTGGCAGGAGTACGAGCAGCATAAAAGATATTTTTGCCATCATTGTGCTTTATAAAATTTGCATAGGTTTCTTCAATTTCAGCTTCAAGCTGGTCCTGATAACGACGGCAGAACTCATCTCCACCCATTTTTTTCACAGAACGAAACTGTCTAATCGCCACTTCCTTGAGATCCAGGTGTTTTCGTTCCAGGTCTGAAGGTGCAATATAAGGCTTGTCCCCACCACATACCTGTAGAGAAACAATTACAGTTGGAGAGATTCTATTCTATAAATATTAACACTTCAAAAAAGTTTTCTGCTCATAATTTTTAAAATCAGCTTCACACCTCACAGGTAATCATAATTTATCATTTCTTACATGTTTTAAGTGATTCAAGCAAATTATTTTCTAAACATGATTGACACCACTAAAACTGAATTCTGTGCTCTATACCTAACTCCACTGGACCTACTATATACTGTAACAGTATAAAAGCCTGCAGACAAAACAGCAGATAAAAGATTACACACTGGTACAATATAAACTTTGTAATGGCTGAGCAAGCTTTATGCAAAATCTGCTATTTCTTAACGCCATTAGAGGGTACTAATGATAACAGCACTCAGAATCATGAGCCAGAAAACATCTCAGCAGTTTATGTAATAATTTACCACCTGAATTCTGCACTCCAGCCATGATTTTTACAGTTTATTTCTAGTAGAATTCATAAAAGGAATTAGAGAACAATGCCATGTGACAAATGTAAGAAACACAATCATAGTGGTACCTCAGTTGACAAACTTAACTGTTTTTTATAATTTTGGGAAAGATGGCTGCCTTTGTGTTCGCGTGGGGAAAAATGGCTGTGGTCATGTTTATCACCTACACAGAGTTTACAAACGGAAGCAAAATTTTGTCAAAAATGAATTGTTCGTGAACAGAAGCATTCATTAACCAAGATATTAATATACTTTAAATGCAAAAATCATCTATCACACACTAGCATCAAATTTACATTTAGTTACAAACCTGTTCCATACTTTTGCAATAGCTATCTCGAGCTCCTGCTACTGCAGCAAGATTATTAGCTTCAGCTGTTGCCTGAAAGATAAATATACTATTATTATGCAAAAAGTACCCCATAACTCTAAATTCTGATTAACACAATAAATTATGTACAATGAATAAGTTCAAAAATGAACCACAGAAAATAACAATTTTTGTTTTCCTTTCCTTTGCAAGGGTATATGTTAATAAGATCTAACTTAAGCTTCTAATAGGACTACCTGCCTGCCTAATTTTGTCCTGTTTAGGTTCATATTAAAATAGGTTTATAGGGCAAGTTTGGTGGTGTCTTCCTGTAATCCCATCACTCAGGAGGCTGAGGCAGGAATATCATCACAAACTCAAGGCCAGCCTGGGACACATAGTGAGTTCAGGGCCAGTGTGAACTATACACTGAGACACTGTCTCAAAAAAAGAAACAATAAAAAACTGAAATTACTAATAAAATAAGCTTGTAGAAAATACCTCTTATGTTCAGACAATAGAGAGAGATAAGTACATATACCCTAAACTGTACAGTCTCCAGATGTAAGGGATCACGAATTCTCTACATGCAGTTCTCTCCCCTAATCAGATTCACACAATAGACATCTTTAAGTCCACGAAACTGTGTATTATGTGAGTTTTATTAGAAAATACTGTCTAATACACTGTAAAACTGAGAAATGTGCCAGGCATAGTAGCACTGGTACCATGGTAGTAATCCCAGCACTCAGGAGGCTGCGGCAGGAGGATCACCTTGAGTTCAAATCCAGCCTGGGCTACCTAATGAATTTAAGGCCAATCTAAAGTACAGAGAGACCCTGTCTCCAAAAAAAATTCCAAAAAACAATAATTTGACCAAAGTAAAACCTTACAAAAAATTAACTGGATTAAAATATCAATATTCCAAGAGAACACCATTGAAAAAAAGTCTTTATCCACTAGAAGCACCTTTAAATCATTAATATGAAAATAAACCTTATTTAAACACTTTGCCAAAGACTCAGAGAGGGCCACATTAAACCATCTTAGGTAACAGAAAATTTCCTATACTTTGACTATCTGAAGAGAAAGTACCAAGGACTCTTATGTTTAGTGAGCTATATACACATATACAAGGCCTACAATCTGCAGTTATAAAATACACACACACACTACTTTAGGACCCATGACATATATTGCCATAGATATCTAAAATTTATTTGCACAAAGAACACGCTTCCCCCTATCTCCATTTCCAGTATTTCTCTCTAAAGCAAAGATCTTTGTTCTCCCTCATAAATAACTCTACAAAAAAACACCTCTCCCTCTCCTAGCAAATCCCACAGACAGACAGACAGACAGACAGACACTGTCTACCTGAAGCATGGACTTTGGATGTGGAAGTTCTTCTCCTTGATAAATTTTAATGTAAGCCTAAAAGACAGAAGATTCCCAAAGAAAAATCATTAATTCATACCATTAAAAGAAAATTCTAAGTTTTAAAAATCATACTCTCATTGCAACAAAGTTAATCCTGTTCTCAATGTTAAATACATATTTTGCTAAATAATATCCTAGAGAAATATTTCCAAATGTAATTCTAACTTGTATATAGCGTATTTCTTATGTTTAAAGGTTTATCTTATAAAATGCCATCTACTATGTGGGGGAAAAAAATGTGTAATTCTCTGTTGTCAGTGTCTCAAATAAGCAAGTTAGAAAACATTTTAACCCAGTATTTTACTTAGAAAAATTACCTAATTTGTAGCTGAAGAGTAAGAAAAGGATGAGTTTTTTGAAGTCCATGAGACCCTCATCTTAACCTTCTACTCATTCAAAATTAACTTAGGTATAATATGAAAGTTATCAGGTATCCAATAAGTGAACAAAAATACATTCTTAGTCAAAGGTATTTTCCCTCCCACCTACAACGCTCTATAGTCTTCTTGCTCTGAGAGGCAAGCTACAAAGGAAGGCTGAAGAAAAACAGGGGGAAAAGTGGAATAACTTCACTGATCTCAAAGGCCAGCATAAGATATTTTCAGCTGCCCTTACCAAGTTCTCAGAGCTCTAGAGAAAGGCTTTTGTGAGAACTCAGGAGTGCAGAATTATGCTTCCGATCCCTGTTATCTCTCGTAAATGACACAGAGGCACTATAAGACGATGAACGGCCCGTCCTGCCATACGGGAGGTGGGAAAGTGGGATAATTTTGTAAACAAATGGAATCACTCTACCAGTTCCTTAAATGTTGATACACCCAACTTGAGACAGAAAAAGTTTTACTTTAAAGACAAATAACTTCTTACATAGACACATCAGCTTTACATGGATTACACTTGCAATTTAGGCAAAGACGTATTAACAGTCCACCTACCTTAAAATACTCTACAAGGCCTCTACAAGTGACTTTAGATCCACTTATCTCTTTTTCTACCAAATTCTCAGGGGCAAGCAGCAACGGAACTAAATTTCGAAGTTCCCGTTTAAATTCTTCATCAATATCTGGTGGGCGTGAAATTGGCCAACATTAGTGAAAAAAATTTTTAATTAAGTGCCCATTGATAAGGAGTCATAAAACTGTTTTATGAAATGAGCACATACTATTACATATGTAGAATCACTTAATAAAACTCAAACATGCCACATCTCCTGGGAAAAATTACATAATTTCCATTATTCTACTAGGCTGTTTCCTCCTTTCCTTCATAACTCTTCCAATTCAGGTTAGGGACCACCAAATTCCACATTAAGTATTAATGAAAACATCCTCTTTAAAAGAGGCAAACAATTCAAAAGATTAAAATTTAATACTTGGTTGTTTTTCTAGCCTTACTATATAATTTTGTCAATCCTCACACCTTTTGTCACCACACTTAAAATAATCCTAAGATAAACATTAAAAATTATGCATCAACTCTGAGACAGAGATTTAAATCTGATGACATCAATACAATAAAGTGGTAAAGCGTTTTTGCAGGTTGTGATCATATGAAATATTAAAGAATCTTCTCAGCCTTCAAAATTGAAGACATCAGTTCTAATAAAATAAAGTAACCAATATGCTAGACAGTTAGAAACAAACCAACAGAAAGCCAGAGGCAATGTCACTATCCTAACAATCATATCATTATCAATGCATCAAGATGTCCTCTAGTATGAAACAGGACATTTAGGGAATCATATATTTTCAATAAACTTTCAGCATCTAAAAAGTTCTGATTTTAGCACGAATGAGAATTCCCACCTTTCAATCTCCCATCAAAGCTAGGATTCGTTGCAACTTTAAGACCAGGATGTGGCAAAAGGAAGCAACCCAGATTTGAGAAACAATTATGAATGTGCTTCCTTACATTCTGCAGCTCTTCATGTTGATTTTGTTTTACCTAAGGGTAGAAGAGACAGGGTGATGGCATAAAATGGAGAAAGAAAACTGTCTAACACTTTTAAAGAGAAAACACAGTCACGTGCATGTATCCTCAACTCACGTGGCACTCCAGGGGAGTGTGTGACAATATGAAAAAGTTATGAAAAGCCCATCTGTGACTACTCTGGTAAGACCTCACATTTTCTTATACCAAAAAGTTTTTTTTTTCCTAAATAAGCTGCCTGAGATACCAAAAAACACAAATAATTATCTCACGCATGTAAGATATGGTTATGACTTATAAAATAGTAAATAAATAATGTGCCCTTAATTATATTGTCAAAATGAAACAAAAAAGTAAAACACTATTTTGCCTATAAATAAAAAGGTTAGTTAGCCCCTGAGAAAAATAAGAACTAAAACAGAAAGGTTCCCGTGCAGTTCACAGAACCTTAGAAATTTGTTAGTACTTCAGGGCTCTCTCTAACATGATTATCTACAATTTATCCTAGTTCAGAGCTTTGAGAAAAAACTATGTGCTTTCTGAAAGAAAATCTTAAACTTTGAAATATTTTGAATAATTACAAACACCTAAATGTAATTTACATATTCTTCCAAAGGTTCTTCTCAAAAACCACTGTAATGAAACAAGTGTTAATTAAAACCTCAGAAACTACCTAAATCTCTATCAACAGCAGAATGGAAAAACAGTTATCTATTCAATCAGTAGGATACTGTATGGCAATGAGAATAAACGAACTGAACTACAGACAACAACGTGGTTTTAATCTCAAACAAAATACTGAACAAAAAAACTAGACACAAAAAAGGTCAATTTCTCTAAGTGATTTTATTCATAGAAAGTACAAAAACAAAGCCTGTTAAAAGTCAGGATAAAGCTGGGCGTGGCAGTGCACGCCTGTAATCCCAGCAGTCAGAAGGCTGAGGCAGAAAGATCCTTGTGAGTTTAAGGCCAGCCCAGGCTACAAAGTGAGCTCAAGGCCAGCCTGAACTGCATAGCAAGATCCTGTCTCAAGACGACCAAAAAAACAAAAGGTCAGGATACTGGCTAAAGAGTATGGAGGCTGGAGCTTCTGGGTGCAAGTTACAAGGTTATGTTTATCTTACACAAGCAACTTTCTCAATACATGTATCACATCAACAAACGTTTAAGACTTTGTCTTTGAGGACTAGGAATATAGCTCAGTAGCATGAGCGCCTGCCTGGCAAGTGCAAGGTCCTGAGTTCAATTCCCGGAACAAAAAAAAGACTTCATCTTTGAGATGCATCATACGGCATTTAGCTAGTATTCCTGATGTGCTCTGTGTTAACTTCCTCTCAACAAACAAGAGAAAAACTGGCAACTGAAATTATCTCAAGGCTCTGAAACACATTTCAAATAACAATAAGGAGTTGGTCTTAATTCATTTTAGAAATTAAAAAAACAGACACACCGCACCTCATATCTTTGAATGTGGTTGAGAAAAGGCACCCTCGCACGGAGAAAGTGAATCTTATGTAAAGTGATCTCTGTGCACCTTCTGTGTGTGTGAACAGTCAATCAACAATTACCCGACCTGCAAATTTTCCAAACATTTCCACAGGAAGGTATCTTTAGGGATAGATCATGACCTTGTTGGTGAGGTTACTTTCTAGGAACACCTTAGTGTGACACACTATATAGGAGTGAGGCTATCTGGATTCTAGTACTGGTTATCAAATTAGTTAAGTGACCACAGGCAAATCACTTTTCTGAGTCCCGGTTTCACTGTGTATATATGTATTTTTTAAAAAGAATGCTGAAATAGGTATTTACGACCCCTTTTCTGGCTCTGCATACTATTACTCAATCAAAGACAGCACTCTGCTCAATGCATAACGTTCAGAAGTTCAGTTGGCTTAGAAAGAGACGTGAACCACTGCAGAAAATAAAAAAGTTTAAAGGTCCTTCAAAAACCCTGATCCTTTGGAACATTTATTTACTGAGGGCAGCTGGCTCGAGAGAAAAGTACTTTTTCCTCATTTTGATTCAAAGACATTGTTTTCTTTATTTGTTGTTGTTTTTTCCAAGACAGCAACCAATTTACTTGTTAACCAATTATACACCTGGGCTAAGCTGGGATAATTTATACAGATGAGACTTAGTGACTGGTAGCTTAGGCAAAGGCCAAAAAGCCCACCCCTTTGCCCAGCTTGATGCTTATGCTCTCCTCTCCAGGAAACGGGGCTTACCTGCAACCTCTTTTCAAGAAATTGTTTTCCGCCTTCCAAACCATATGAATGTTCATAAGGATAACTCCAATCTCTAATCAAAAACATTAACGTCTATAGAGAAAAAAAATCATTTCTTAGGAAAAAAATCTTAAGAAAAATCACAATTACTACTATTCAAACCTTCCTTTCTCTCCTAAACAGTCATCAAAAGTTGTAGTAACCAAATGGTTAATATTGCACATGGTCATATCTAGGGCCCACCTAAATCAACATCATTCCCAGTCCCTATGCTAAGTAATCACCTCCCTTTGAGAACTTCACTGCATACAGTCACCCGTACAATAATACAGAATTTCTAAAATGAACAAAAGGTATCAGGGCATTTAGATCATAACTTTAAGTCAAATCTGTAGAACTAAAAGATCAATGAATTACAGCTCAAACTACAGGTGTAATTACAGCTCAGATTACAGGTGTAATTACAAGTATAACTACAGGTGTAATTACAGCTCAGAGTATGGTGCTTGCCACCACACCCTGAGGGGCCACATAATCTCAAATGAGGCACGGCTGTCCTAATAGAAATTCTGGCCGCTGGGTATTACATGCCATTAGTATTAACCTTCCCACAAACTGTGACAACTTGAAGCCATCTCCCAGAAGGTAAAATTATGCTAGTTTAAAAAAAAAGACAATCCAAATACAGTAAATTTTACTCCTATAAAATGAAGCCATGACCTCCCCAATTATTTCACAAAAGTGATCCCGTGAACCACAGCAGTCATACAAGGCAGAGGCAAAACTAATGCAAATTCCCTAACACTAACAATCACTATCCATGCTGTTATACAGGAAGAACTTCACATACTCAAAAGCAAACATGGCAGCGTCATTCTCCCCCATTCTAACTACAGATAACCACGTAACACCGATAGCAACTTGCAACCTACACGTACTTCAAAAAATAAACTACCTGGAACTTTTCCATATAAAACCAAAATGGAACTTTTCTAATGAGGAGATCAGGAGATAGGGGGAAGGAAGGTTAAACTGTGCTTAATTTTTCCACACAAGGAATGTAAACAATTATGCACTTCAAACATGTATAAAGAAATAAATGCCTAGCTTCAACTTGTAATATACCACAACAAAATAAATCTAAAACATTTTGTTACAGTTTATCGTATTAAAAAAATGACACAACTATCTTAAGATAATTTATAAACTAAGGTGGCTCAACAATTGCTCACAGGCAAATTTTTTAAAATGATAAGACATTTATTTACCTGAAATGGTTTCTGATAGATTTCTTCCATGGCAAGTCTTCCATATTCTGTAAATAACTATTAAATCATATTATTTAAAATAAGCCCCCATGCAAATTGAAAGACATTTGTAAAACTGTCCTGTATCAGAGCCCCAGAGTTTGGTCAAAGCCCTTGATATTATCTGAAAGCCAAATATTTAATTTTTTCTTTTTTTTTTTTTGCATTTAACTTTCTAACACATCAAGTATATATGAAATTTCCTCTAGTTAAGTAATCATGTATCAGTTTAAAACCACAGAGCACTCAATTTTTCTAAAATGTTATAGGTTTCCAAGTATAAATTAGCACTAAAGTGAGAATTAAATTTTAATGCTTTGGTATATAATGAGACATTCATACTTGTAAATGTTGAAGATCATCTTCTTGAATATTCTGAGACAAATTATATACCTGTTAAAACAAAATGTGTTTTGTTTTTATTAGTGTTTATTCTGAAATACCCAACTTACACGTAACTTTCTTTGTGAAAATGAAGATTATTTAATAACTTAGCCAGCACAAATGTATCATTTAGCTACTATCTTAACTAGTGGCACCGAAAAGATTTTCTCTTTCCCTAACACTTGAGATAAAACATTAAGGTGGAAGCAATGGTGATAAAATATGTAAAAACCGTAAGTACAGGCCCAGTGGTAGCCTGAAAGAGGTGGAGATAAAAAGTATACTATGAAGCTTTCTTTTCCTCCTGTCCAACGTGTTCTTTAGCAGGTGAGGTGGTATAGAGGAGGATCACTGTGAGCTCAAGGCCAGCATGAACTACACAGAGAAACTCTGTCTCAAAAACAAAGTTTCTTTAATGCCATATCATGTCATTTAAAAAAAAAGGTAAAAGTTGTTTCCACAGTCATTTTTCTAAGTTGGTGAATTTGAGAGGCAAATTTCTATAAAAATGAATTCCTAGGACTGTATCACTGACTCAGTGGTAGAACAGCTGCCAAACACAGGAGGCCCTGGGTTCTATTCCCAGAATAAATAAAATGAAACGAAATAAATCCCTGCCCAGCACAAACTATACAGTTATTCAGTGGGTATCTCAAATATCACTGACTCTAATGTGGTTCTCTTTTTTACTTAACTCATCAGCCTAAACAACATAAATTTCACCAGCCTGTGGAAATTAATTTAAAAAACACTAGGCGGCACTCTTGCCCTTTACAGAATTTTTTTTGAGTCAGAATTTCTAAGGCACATAGACTAGAGGCTTTAATGGAGGTTCTAAAGCACCCTCAAGGAAAAGAAATTAGAAAAAAAGGTTATTTAAGTCCATTCCTTAATGCACAGATCTTTATAAAAGAACTTAGGCTGCTGCAGGGGAAAAGTGGGCACCTACTAGAGTCACTTACACTGAGTTTTTCATTCTAACAAGGTCAGCCCCAACAGAAAACCATTTATTCTAACAGCAAATAAGTGACAATCTAGATGAACTTGGATATCAGAATATTAGCACTCAACATACACCAGAAAACCTAAAATGATATTTTCAGCTACTGATTAATTCCAAACAGGGTATCTAAAAAGCAATCAGCAACTGAGATGGTTAAACTTCATATTTAATTAAAACCTCACACCATGACCAACCTATTTTTACTCACGGAGACTTCACCTTTTGGAAAGTAGGTCCAGATCCTTTTACTGTCAGGACCAGGTTTCAAGTAGCAAAGAAAGAAGACTTGTTTGTTTTAGATCATTAGTGCTTAGCATACTGCCTTGTACTTAGATGCTCAATTGGCCAATGATTTACCAGCCAGGTCTTATTTAAGAAAACTACCCTCAAAGACCAGAAGAAAAGCAATAATGAGTATTTTTATCTTCTCAGCTATATAGTCTGCAAAGCACTTTCATATGTATTATCTCATTTACATCTCATCTCTAACCACACACAACAACCACACGTGAGATAAACAAGACGGATAAAAGCCTCACTTTATAGATAAGAACATGGTTGAGTGGCCTAAAGTTACTGTCCAAAACCAGTATCCACAAGCTCAATAAACAAGAGAACCCCAAATGACAAGTTTTAGAACAGAAAACTCCCCTTACAATTTCGGGCAAGTTCTAAAAAGGCAGCTAACATGAAGGGCTAAAATGTGGTAACATAAATATGGAGACATGGCTTCTGCTTGCCTCAAGTGAATTACAAATACCATTTTGTCTGAACAAAGAAAAAAAGGTAGAAAAAGGCAAGGAAGACACTGCAGGCCCCTGAGGGTATCACTTAGTGAGCAGTGACAGATATCCCAGCCCTGTGGTAAACAGAACCTGTCTGAAACATACCCCTCTCTTAACCTATTAATATCCAAGCTTCTTTCCAGCCTGACACTCAGGTTCTCCAAATCGTGGAAGGACGGAAATGGGAAGTTACAGACTGCTTGTATGTTCCAAACACTACTAGAAAGCATTACAAAAGCTGCAAGACATTTTGACAGTAATACCTAAGAACTACTACCAAGCCAGCATGGGTGCACGTGCCTATAACCCAGCACTCTGCGAGACTAAGGTAGAAGGATTGCAAATTTAAGCCCCACCTGGGCAACTCAGACTTTCATTCAAAAACTAAAAATTAAAGAGAGGCTGGGAATATGTAACTCAATGTGAAGACCCTAGCTTCAATCCCCAGTACTAAGGAAACACAATAAAAGAACTGCTATTGATACAGAAAATTTCTTATCTTGGGAGAATACAAATACACTTCAATAACTAATTTTTCAGGCAGAGATGTATCAATAACCTCAGGGAAAAAAAACAGAAAATAACATGTTTAATTATACTGAATTAAATCTACACTAAAATACAGAAAAGATATAGCCTTGTTTAAAGAAACTAGAATTTGACAAAACACCAAACATAAAGTGAAAAACAAGGGATTTTATCCCCTTTAAAATCAAATACTTAAGATTATGCATCACCTAAGTTTCCTAGATCAAATATGAATTAATCCATATGCTTCTACCTTTAGTTTACCAGCTGTCATAGATGTCAATGAGAAAGCCGGAAGCTAGACTGGCTTGCCAAGAACCAAAACACACCTGGCAGCTATCTGGTCGACTTCAGTTACACAAAGCACATCCTGACATAACATCTCTCCTTTAAAACAAAAGGAAACAACAAACAAAAAAACAAAAAAACCCAAAAACCAAAGAACCCACAGATGCTACTATGAAAACTCTAAAGATCTGGCTATTAGTTTGTTGTTTCCTTTGTAACTAATAAAAACCCTGTATGGAATTTCAGATTGGGAGCCAGAACAGCAAGCACGGAAATGTAAATAACCAGTAAGAAACAAATTGCTGTCTTTAATTTTCCCTGCAGTCCCGAGGAGGCCAAGGCGGTGGCCGCGTGAAGCGGTCACTGATCCCGGCTCACCTGGACGGAGCTCGTCATCGTGCTCAGAGCGAAGACAGTCGCACAGTCTTTGATCGTCGACTGGCTGTCAAAGGCGCCCTGGGTGTCCATCAGCAGCACAGCCACCTGGGAATTCAAGAAGTTCAAATACTTAAGTAGTCACCAAAAATGACTATCAAAATCAGTTACTAAATAATAATGTCAAAAGCAGAAATTAAATCAAGAAAGTATTCATAACTGACATATTCTAATATAATCTATATGTTAGTTATCAGACAGCCTGTGCAGTTCTGGTTTTTAATATTGGAAAGTAGCTCAAAAACATAGAAAAGTGTAACAGAGTTTTACTTTCGTTCCATTGGGTCTGTCAATCACAAATACTTCATTCCAAACTTGTATGCCTGTTGTTTCTCTCTCACAACCACCTCTCCAGGTAAAGCCAGTCAGTGGTTCATTGTTTCCACCAATCCAACTTTGAGAATCCTGTTAAAGTCAAGGATAAATGCAAAATAAAACACAAAAATTTAAAACTTTAAAAAATGTATCACTCATGCCATATCTTACTGATAAGAAAGCTAATTCCAGAGAGAAAAGATACACTATGTAATACACACAGGTAGTTCCAAAAGCAGTCCCAAGTCCTGTATAGGAGTCTATTGAGACGTGGTCTCCTGCAAACCTAAACCTCCACAAAATCCGTTCAAACTTCCATACTCAGGCTCTCAGATAAATGGAGTTAGACCCACCCCTAACTTTTAGAAGACCCACCCCCAACTTTTAGAAAGATTTCCTGTAATGGTTTTAAAATCATAAAAAAAAAATAGGTAACAGCTCCTTTAATAGCTTCTTGTACAGAAAAGTAAACTAAGTTGCAGACAGAATGACTGTCAAAACAGCAGCACTCTAAAACAGCTTTTACCAACTGTTTTCACACTGCCTTAACTGTCTTTAAAAAATAATCAACTTTAAAAATAATCAAGACTTGTTTGGAACCTGACTCAAACCAGCCAACTGCAAAAACACCTTTTTTGAAATGAATAAAAAATCTGAATCCAGACTATATCAGGCAGTGTTAAACTTGAGTAAATATGACCGTGGGATGTGAATGATACTGTGCTAAGAAAAAAATAATATAAAAATAAAAGTCCTTGCCTGTTAAATAAAATAGTTGTATTGAAAAGATATGACTCATTTTTGCTTTAAAATGTTCTACACAGTGCCAGGCATGGTGATGCATGCCTGTAATTCCAGCACTCAGGAGGCTGAAGCAGGAGAATCACCATGAGTTTGAGGACATTGTGGGCTACATAGTGAGTTCATGCAAGTCTGAACCACACTGCAAAACCCTGTCTCCAAAATAAAAGTTCCACACACAGAAGGAAGGAAGATAAAACAAGCCCAGCAGAGTGTTAATAGCTATACTGGGGTTGATAATACTCTCTCTTTATTTAAGAGTATGTTTAAAATTTTCCATAATAAAAATGCTTTAACTAGAAACACAGAGCTACATTAACACAATTAAAAATATTACAGTGCCAAGAGGATACAGTTCTGTGGCAGAACACTGAACTTAGCATGCACCATGGGTTTGAAACCTAGCACCATAAAAATAAATAAACGAAACAACACAAATTCAGTGCACCGTACTATCTCTGTGTTTTCACGATACTATCTAGAAAATCAGGTCTGGGACACCCTCTACACATCCTCTCCAGAAGTCCACATATCCGCTCCCCAATATACGCCAAGGGAAAAATTCCTTTGTTCCAAAAATACTTCTGATAAGCTTGAATATCTAATTAAAACAGATTATAAACCCCTAAATTAGGGGTAGAGAGAAGATGGGTCAGTCAGGCAGATATAAGATGGCAAAAACCCTGTCACCTAGACCTCATGTGAGGGTACAGCTCACCCAGACCTCATGTGAGGGCGCAGCCTGAAACCTCAACTTGTAATTATTATTACCCCACAAAACTCTCATCCCTCATAGGTACCAACTCTATAAACTACAAAATTCTCTTAGACTGCTATTTTTTTCCATTATTTTGGGGGGGGGGATTGAGGCAGGGTCTTACTACGTAGTGCAGGCTGCCTCTGAACTCATGCGACTCTCCTACCTCAGCCTCCCAAGTGCTGGAATGACAAGCGTGCGTCACCACAGCTAGTACTTTTTCTTCCACTCTCATATTTCATCTCTGCTGATTACAAGGGTACCACACATGGCACACTATTCACAGTACATTCAATGAGTTTGTGCTCCATTAGGGCATCCTTCACATGGGTTAACAAATTAATGATACTGCTACACCTGGCGGTCGTGTGTGTAGGTGTTTTGAGAGTCTCACTATGCGGCCCAGGCTGGTCTCAAACTCAAGAGATTTTCCTGCCTCAGCCCACTAAAGGCTAGGATTACCAGCACGCACTACAACTCCCAACCTTGGTCTACATTTTAGAAGCTCCAAATTGGTCTCTTTGCATCTCTTTGATACACACTTCCAACCATCCTTTTCACAGTCACTGAATTTTCACAAGAAATGTGCTCATACCACTGCCATTCAAAAAAAAAAGGGGCGACGGTTCTCAATTCCTAGAAGACCATTAGCAGACCTGCTACATAACAGTTTGTCTTTTACATTTCCGGTTTCCACTTCTAATGTTCCCCACAGATCCAAACACATACACCTTCATTTCTACCACACCCCAAAAACTTATGTCGTTTAGCTCCTCTATACCACTTGCTACCTAGACCTGGATCTGTTTTAACATCAGGAGAGCATGGGATGCCACGTGAGACCCACTCATCCCCAGAAATGTCAGAGAAATTTGGCACTAGGAAAGCACAGTCCACATACTCAGGAAACTAAGGCAAGCAAGTCACCACCTCAAGGCCAATCTGGGCAATGTAGAAAGACCCCATCTCAAAATTAAAATGTTAAAGGGCTGCTAATGTAGCTCAGTGGCAGAGGGCTAACCTGGCATGTGTAGACTCTGAGTTCAATCCCCAGCACAGCAAAAAGAAAAAACAGAAATCTGGTATTGAATGAACTTATTTTTTGCTTTGAGTTTTGAGACCGGATCTTCTTGTGTAGTTCAGGCTGGCCTTGAACTCACCATGTACCCCAAGCTGGCCTCGAACTCAAGGCAATCCTCCTGCTTCATCTCAGCCTCCCAAGTGCTAAGATTATAGGTGTGCACCATCACACCTGGCATGAAGTGATTATTTTTAAATGGTCCAACCTATAAAAGAAGGTTAAAAGAATCTATCCTCTAAGGGAATTTTGCTTTTACTCTACATTTTATATACCTTGTTTCTCTATCTCCGTGAAAATAGTGTGTAAGTTTCATGAAAGTAGAGGTTTTGTTTCATTTATATGAATATTCTCAGCCTGGCTTGCAAGAAGGCACTCAGAATAGTAAATGACTAATATTTTACTTATAAACCTCAAATGTTCTGCATTTTGAGCATGGCTTATAGGTATGGAATCTGATCTTTTTAAATATTTCTAGAAACAATAAAACTACATGGACAAGAAAGTAAAAATAATTTTTAAATATATAGATGGCTAAAATCATAGGCTAACAACCTTGTCAACCCTGGTTTTCAAAAGAAATTTTTTTCTCCTTTTTTTTGAGACAGGGTTTCACTGTGCAGTTCAGGCTGGCCACGAGCTCACTTTGTAGCCCAGGCTGGTCTCAAACTCGCAACTATCCTCCTGCCTTAGCCTCCCGAGTACTGGAATTACAGGTGTACACCACCACGCCTGGCTCAAAAGAAATTTTTAAAAAACTAATGTCCTCCAAAAATCTATTAGCCAAGCATGGTGGCACATGCCTATAATCCCAGTACTTGGGAGGCTGAGACAGGAGGATTGCCCTGAGTTCAAGGCCAGCCTAGGCTACATAGTGAGTTCAAGGTCAGCCTAAACTGCATACAAGACCCTGTCTCAAAAAGCAAAATAAATAAATCTATTACATATACATATATCACCTCTCAGTTTGCCTGTAATGGAAATATTTTTAAATGCTATTCTACACTGATTAGTTAATACAAAGATGAAAGAAAAGGGAAATCAGAGAATATAAATACATTCTCAAAACTTAAAACATTCCTGTGCTCAAAGAACATTTTCATGGATTCTAGAAGTAGTCTCACTGATACATTTCCTGTAAAAACAAATGTATTAAAAGTAAACCTAAGAAACCAAAAAAACATTTGTCCCTATGGTTTACTACTGTAAGGACAAACAAGCCTGAAAAATTGTATTTCCAAAAGTTAACTTACTCCTCCAGTGGAAGAGTAGCAAGAAGGAAGACCACACAAAATAGATGTCAGCCGGGTGTGGTGGCGCATGCCTATAATCCTAGCACTTGGGAGACTTGAGCAAGAGGATCACAGCAAGTCTGGGGACAGTGTGGGCTACAAAGTGAGCTCAAGGCCAGCCAGAACTGCATAGCAAGACCCTGTCTCAAAAAGACATAAAAAAACCAAAATAAATCTCAATTACAAAAGGCAATCTGAAGTCATCAGAACTATAAGTATAGTCAAATAGTAAATACAGGGGCTGGGATACAGCTCAGTGGCACAGTGCCTGCTGGCAAGAGCAAGGTCTTGAGTTCAATTCCTGGTACCAAAAAAAAAAAAAAACCAGTAAATACAGCCCTTACTAAAAAGACTGACCTATACAATACAAGTATCTGCAATAAAGAAACTCCACCTGCTCTAAATAGTAAGAAACAAATCTATGTTTCACCAAAAGATAGGTAATATTCCTGATCACAAAGTGAAACTGCTAGGGAAACTTCAGGGTTTGGTAGTCTGGGTAGGCCTAAAATTACCACAGCACACCAGCTTCCAGTCTGCTGGCAAGTCTGAGGCAAGCTGATTCCTTCCACAATACAGAGACTGGAAGAATCAAGGTCCATCCAGAAGCCATGAAACTCATCATGGCTAAGAGTAAAACAGATTAAAAAAAAAAACTTGAAATTGGGACTCCAGTAGTAATAAAATACAGAAAAAGATCCTCCTTATTTACAAGGTACTTCTCACAAAAACAATCACAAAGTAAAATATAATCTCTAGTATTTTCAGCTGACTATGCTAGAACACTTTAAGTCCTAGAACAAATTATGAAACATTCCATTCTAAAAGAGTTAAAAATTGTCTAATATCTTACCCATATCGAACCCTATCCCATGCCTAACTCCTCCATTCTGAAGCTCAACAAATAGGTGACTTGATTGACCTAGGTCACAAACTTAGACAAAAGACAACTATTAACAACTTAGTTACATGCAAAAGGGGAATTCAGCACTACGAAAGACTTCCACTTATTTTTTACCTTAAAGACATTATATTAAGTACAGCAACACAAGAAAATACGGTATGATTCCACTCATAGGAGGTGCCTAATCAAACTCAAACAGAAGGCAGAAGCTGGCTCCCGCCACTGGGAGGGAGGAGGAACGGAGTCAGTGAAGGACACAGAGCTTCAGTCCGGGAAGACGGAAGTTCTCGGGGTGAAAAGGAGTGACAAATACACAACACTAGTGTTGGCCCTGAACTGTGCACTAAAAAGTTAATGCGGTTAATTTTGCTATGCACACCTTACAACAAGGGGGGTCCCTGTCCCTAACCAAAACAAAGGAAACACCTCCAGTTATTAAACTGACGCCTTGACATAAGCGATTTGACTTTAGTCTTTCACTGGGCTTTCACATTTCAACTCGCATGAAGCCAACAAACCCACCCTTTAAAAGAAAAGCTTGAAAACTCAGTGACTTTTCCTTCTAAGATACAATAATTGAAGTCACGGGACAAATGGAGAGTCAAAGAACCACAAAGTGAGGCCCACTAACTAGGAACAAAGGTGGTGGAATAACTGGTAGTAACATTTAAATGGCAATTTGAACCAAATGCTGGAAGCTGGAACAGACTGGCTTGAGAATTAAGAACTGCTAAGGTATCAGTCTTGGCAGACACCACACTTGCCTAGATTTCACCTCAAAGAGCTCCAAAGTTTCTCAAGGTGAGAACTTTTCGGATGACTCTGGAAGAAGGAAAGTAAAGTTAACTATTTTTAAATTCACCCAGAGGAAAGTAATCACTTTGAATTACATACAGCCAGAAGACCAGTCCACCCATACAGAAGTCCTGCCCTCCTTGAGGAAACCTTACCAGAGACTTAGCTGCGCCCCTCCCCCATCAGCTAACACTAGCCCCCATCAGCCTTTCAGTCTACTTTAAGAAAAAAATAAAGAAGGGCACAGACAAGGGACTCAGGCTGACTAAAAAGCTGAACTATAACTATGATATGATACCATCCATTCCCCACGTTTACTATCACACTGAAAGGGCTCCAATATGACAGCAAATGCGAAGTGAGAAAACTGTAGCACAGATTCTATGTGAGAGGGAACTCTAGAAAACATAGACAATGAAGAAAAAGAAAGAACACGGAATCCTCTGGGACCGAAAGATTTAAATCTCACACTAGAAGGGTGTGGTGGTGCACGCCTATAACCTCAGCACTTGGGAAGCTACAAATGACAGTTTTCAGGCAATAGACTCAAGATTTGCACCAAAAAGTTCACCCTAAACACTGCGGTAAGAACTTGAAACAACTGTTTGGTAGACTCCTCTCTCACCCCTGTCTAACTCCTCCAGCTTTTGTAACACTGGGTACAAGCTTTTCTCACTGAGGTCACTCACAGAACACAACCTTGGCACACGGAAGCATGTGGAGAAAGGAAAATCAGTTTCAAACTCCCGCTCTCAGAGGGCAGACGGGCCTCCGTGCACTGACAGGAAGGAAAGCAGCCCACCATTCACGTCGCCTCTGCAGATGGCTCCCTAGTTTATATGCAGGGGAGAAAAATAAGCCTACAATTTTAATTTCTCTTAGTGATTTGTCAAATTCTAATTTTGCTTACTTCTCACATTACCAAAATTGGAAAATTTTAATTTCAATAGCTTGTCATATAAATATAAAATGCTCAAAAGTAAATTCAATTAAAATAATAATTAAATGAATAAGCTAAACTATATTAACTGGCCAACAGTCTAACAAGCAAATGAACCTGTATCAAGTAAAATGACAGTTTCAAATTAGTAAAATGTATACCTATCAGAATGGCTAAAATTAAGAGTGAAATAATTTAGAAAAAATATTTGGCAGTCCCTAGTACATAGTTACACAGATATTTTTACCCTACAGCCCACCATTTCTACTCCTGGATATAAATCTAACAGAACTGTCTGCATCACCAAAACTTATACAAGGAACTCTATTCCAGAAAGACAAAAACTAAAAACAACTCATATACTTATCAATAAAAGATCGGGTAAATAAATTGTAATACATTCATGTAATGAATTCAGCAACAAAATGTAACAAGTTATGGACACATACAATCACATGGGCAAATCTCTTAGGCTCAAAGTTAAATGAAAGAAACTAGAAACAAAATGCATGTTCTTTGTAACATTTACGTAAAATTTCAAAATAGGCAAAACCAACCTATCTGACAGAACTTGGAATAGCAGTCCTTTATTTTCTATGGTTTTTTTTTTTTGCGGTACTGGGGATCGAACTCAGGACCCTGCGCTGGCTAAGCAAGCGCTTATTCCACTGAGCTATATCCCCAGCCCGGAATAGCAGTCCTTTAAAGCTAACGATAGTAATAACTCAGAGCAGGAAATGAACTGACTCTTCTAAATTTCAGCAAGTGTTTTATCTTTATCAGAGAGGCAGTGATTACAAAAATATATGGATATAAAAATTTGCTGGCTATACTAAGGTTTATACTGTTATTGCATGTACATTACACAATAATAAAGAAAATTACCCTAAGAAGAGACATTTCTTTCTTAAAAAAGAGAACACCAAAAAAGTCTTTCTTTTTTTTTTTTTTTTTTTTGAGACAGGGTCTCCCTATGCAGTTCAGGCTGGCCTTAAACTTGCTATGTAGCCCAGGTTGGCCTTGAACTCATGGTGATACTGCCTCAGTCTCTGCAATGCTAGGATTACAGGCATGCACCACCACAACGAGCTCTAAATTTTTCTTTATAGATGCACACATTTCCTATGAGTCATAAATCTCAGACACTGTTAGCCCTGAAAAAAAAAGTGAAATCAAGTTCCAAATCCACAGGGCTAATTCGTATTATTTTTTGGCAAGTTATATACAGTGGCACATATGATCCTTAGAGACAAGATTTTCTCTGGCAGCAGTTCTAGAAGTAGCTCGTTAATAAAAACTATATAAAAAGTTTCCTTATAAAGTGCCTTTAGCATGTGCATCAAAAAGAGCAAAGACTCTTTAAGACATTAGTAGGCAGCAAGAAGTTATCATGTTTGCATTCCCACATGCCCTGTCAGTCTATTCAACTTCTCAAGTAAACAGAGAAAAGCAAACACTGACAAAAGAACAATTCAGTGTAGGAAAGAACATATACTTCCCATACTAGACCTGTGTATATGGGGGTATGACTGTTATGGTCTGTATCTAAAATGGGCCCCAAAGCCTAAACACTCCCAGATGGGGCCTCTGGGAGTACATGGCTGTGTGACACTGAAAGAAGGGTGTGGTAGGTTATCAATCCACTGACTGGCTTAGCATAGCTCTGAGTGTGGATAATGGCTCACTCTGGTTGTGGATGGGAGCATCCAATGGGCTTTGCGCCTACATGTGATAAAAGGGAAAGGAAGTCTCACTGCCTCCTGTCTGCCTTGCCATGAATTGTTGTTTCTCCTTTGCCATGCTGCCCTGCCTTGGAGCCAGCTGATTATGAGCTGAAATCTCTACAAATTATGAGCTAAAATAAACCTTTAACTTGCAAGCATCATGTATTTTGTCCCAGCAATGAGAAAAGTAACTAAGACAATGATAAAATGTAAGCTCATGTATCTATACTAATGGCTTTTGTATTTAATGCCTGTAAACTTAGCCTTGCCAATTACTCTAGGCCTCACTTCTAAAACTGCGAAGTTAAAGTACTAATATTATTTCAGAGGGTTATTGTGAATTCTGAGTAAAAACCAAAAAAAGAGCTGCTAGTTGCTTAATGATCAGAGTACTTAGAATTCAATAAAAATTTCAAATCTGTTATATATACACTAAAAGATACATTTCTGGGTGTGGTGGCGCACATCTGTAATCCCAGCACTCAGGAGGCTGAGGCCAGCCTCAGCTACAAAGTGAGCTCAAGGCTAGCCTGAACTGCATAGCGAGACTTTGTCTCAAAAAATAATTAAAAAAATAAAAATAATAAAAAATAATAAAAAATATGTGATAGATGAATACATCATCATCTATGAAGTACTCTTGCCAAAAACAGTAATACCTGACTCTATTAAGTCGCTAGATTCAATTAACACTTTCTAGAAAATTCATAGGACAAAAAACAAGTAAAAGTATGCCAGTGGGATAAAGTAATTCTCAGTGGGAAACTCTGTAAACTTAGCAATCAATCTCGTCAACAAATAAATTGCCAAGACAGAGATAGTTTTTTTAAAAAACATTTTAAAGACAGTGAATCTTAATCTAGCTGTTATCCAATTGGTTTCAGGGCTGGGGAGATAGGTCAGTGGCATAAGCACCTTCCTGGCAAGCACAAGGTCCTGAGTTTGATTCCCGGTACCAAAAAAAAAAAAAAAAGACAAACACCAATTGGTTCCAAACTATTGAAAAAAAGAAATTAGCCGGGCCTGGTGGCGCACGCCTGTAATCCCAGTACTCAAGAGGCTGAGGCAGGAGGATCGTTGTGAGTTCGAGACCAGCCTGGGCTACAAAGTGAGCTCAAGGCCCAGCCTGAACTGCACAGTGAGACCCTGTCTCAAAAACACAAAAAAAAAGAATTTAGAGCAATCAGAAAACAGAGGCGCTGTAAGACATTCCATAATAAGAATTATTGTTTTATGTATGTGGGTATTATTATAATGTTTAAAAAAGGCCTTATCTTTAAGAGACACCAAAATATTTACAAATGAAATCACACATTGCGAGACCCTATCTCAAATAAAGGGAAACACGCCTGTGGTGGGAGGTTCAGAACAGTCCCTTCTGGAGGACAGACACTGAGAGGGAGCACAACACAGGATGTTGTACATTTCACCTGTATATACACTACGCAAAATTTCATCCAACCAGACTGAGGATTTGTACACCTTTCAGTATATAAAATTATACTTGCATATGTGTCAACACCCCACAATGAATATATTGATTCTGTATCACAAACATATAATTAAAAAATGTCTTTAAAGAAATAAGAAAATAGTTTATTTTGAGCCAACTGAGAATAACCATGGCTCAGGAAGACAGACGTAAGTTATACTGAATGACACATTAACACTTTAAAAAAATTCTTTTGCACCTAAAATAAAATGATGTTTAAAAATAGACATACTAGACCTAATTGTTCCCAAATTTTTATAATTATCTTTAAGACTTTTTTTTTTGGTACTGGGAATCAAACTTGGGACCTCACATTTGCCAGGCAGGCACTTGTGCCGCTGAGCTGTACCCAGCCCTGAAAACTTTTCAAGAAACACTTTTACAACCAACAAATTTCTGTTTCCAAATTATTAGATATATCAACATCTTTATTTTGTGGTATATTTCAAATGACATTCATGATAAGGTCAGAATATCCTAAGTTCAAAAGGCCTCCTGAGATACAAATTCAGTAAACTAGCAGTTCTACTTATACTCTCCTGTCTTACATTTCACAGTAAAGCTTTACTATAAGTAATAATTCCACATGATGTGAGGGAATTTTATTCCAGACATTTAGTTTACACCTGGTGTTAACCTAAAAAAAACCACTTTCTTCCCATGCAAAGTAAAAAACGACCTGTTAAATATAGTAGCAGCGCAAAAAGCAATCTGTACAAGAAGCTACCTACATCATAAAATGAGACCTAAAAATTAGGAATTTCCCTATAATTTGGAGATTTAGGGTAAAAATCTCAGAAATATTCTTAGATTTTAAAACTGTGCTACTGGATTTTTTTTTTACCCAACCGAAAAATCCCCATGTTCAGTTTTGCATTATTATACCTTTACTAACTACTCAAAATGAAAATATATTCCTCTAAATCATAAAGTAAAATGTTCATGTTCCTTTAGTGAATTGTACACTTACATAAATTGGCTCAGGTAAATTCAATAGAGAAGATACACAAAAACCACATAAGCCATTACTCTTCTACTTTTTCACCTATCATATCACCTTGGCAGGTATACAAGTTAATGAAATAAATTCAAAACTATCCCACTGTTGGGCCCCGCGGCTGCACCGCTGTGGGCCCCGCGGATGTCCGCAGTGGGCCCCGCGGATGATCCGCAGTGGGCCCCACGGCTGCTCCTCTGCTGCTCCGCAGTGGGCCCGGTGGCTGTTCCGCTGAGGGCCTCGCTCGGGGCACCTCATGGACTGGACCCGTCCCCACCCATAGCACGACGACAGGGTGGAGCCAGGCGGTCCACTGTGAGCATATGTGCTTTCCCACCTCCGACCATGGCAGTTTGTATACACCCATGTCTGTTATAGTATAGTCTGAGGCAGCTATATCTCTTCCCAAGGCGAGAGTCCAAGGATATAGATAAACCTAGGAGTACAGTTATTATCACAGGGAAGATGACTGATTGAGTGGTAGGGCAATGGAAATGAGGGAGGAGAAAAATTAAAATGATCAAATGGGCCATCATCTGTGTAACTGAGTAACAAAGGTAAAGGTAACATTATGTAGGACAGCATCCAGAGCTAATTCCCTTCTATGTTCTCTATAATTCTGTATTTCCTCAGTTGTTTTTGTATTAACAGAAGTGAAGATAACTTTATATTATACAGCATCCAGTGCAAATTCCCTACTATCTTCTCTATAATTTGGTATTTCCTTTAATGTTTTTGTGTTAACTAATGTGAAGATAATTATGTAATACAACATCCAGTTCCAATTCCCTACTATAAAAAAAAAAAAACTATCCCACTGTTATTTTCCTTGATTACATCTCATAGGAAAAGCATGATCACACCACTAAATCAGGATGTTACCCAAATCAAACAGTTTCATGCAATTTTTTAATAGGATGTGTCTTATATAAGGTATTCTATGTGGCAACCCTGTAACAAAAATTAATGAAAATATTTTAACTCAAAAGCCACCAACTAGGTGTATGACCTTACTCAGACCATCGCAGCCTTCCTGTGGCTTCAGTACCTCCTTTAGGACATGTGGAGTTCTATTATTTCCACGATTATCAATACTTGCCAAAGGCTATATCCTCTCTGAACAATCCCCAACTGACCAGAGTTAGAATCAAAAACAGCATCTAAAAAAATAAATAAATAAAAAATAAAAAAATAATAAAAAAAAAAAAGGAGCTGGGGATATAGCTCAGTGGAATAAGCGCCTGCCTAGCAAGCGCAGGGTCCTGAGTTCAATCCCCAGTACCGCAAAAAAAAAAAAAAAAAACAGCATCTCAGGTGAAACTTATCTGTCATTTCTATTTTTTTTTTTATCTGTCATTTCTAGATAACTCATCTAAGTTTCCTTCCCCTTCTAATATTCTCCCATTTACTATCTGTGACCTACTTGGAACCAAATACATTTGCAGTGAATAGTTCAGATACAAAGAGATATAATATATACAAGTTAATTTAAAAGAGCATCTCAAAATACAGAAATTCTTTTATAACCTTTAAATGTATAGATATTTTAAAGAGAGTATGCCTTTATTTACACATTTATCTATTTCAGATATAAACTCAGAAATCAATCTAAATGGACAAACTTTACAACAGCATATCTTTAATTTCCTAACACTATTGATTAATATGAGCTACATTCTTGATACTCAGACATCTTGAAAATGCCTGAAGAAATGCTGATTATCCTATCTCCAGAGCTTAGTATTCAGAATTTAGTTAAAAAGCTTCCTAGAAGAACAACTGGGAACATTTCCTTCATTTCTTATTTCAAGCAAGATGAATGCTCAGATTTATGCAAGTGTTTAGAAAGTCACAGAATTCTGCTCGAGTGTTACTTTTAGCGTCTTCACGCAGCTTCTGAATGTCTACAGCCCCCCTAAAACCTCTCCTGCTAACTGCTCCACTCCAAAGTTCCCAGTTCCTTCTCTTTATCCCCATCAAACTTCCATTCTCTCATCCAGCTTCTGGCAGTTTAAATCACATTTTAGTAAATTTTTTTTGCCTTTTCTTCAGGACAGAAGTGGGGAAATAACAGTTGTCTGTTATCATGTAAGTCAAAGTGTACAGAAGGGAGGATCTATCCATCCAAAGAGACAGTAAGTAAGCACTGGAGATAAAACAATCAGGGTAATGCCGACCAGTAATACCACACTAGCCAGAAAAAATACGGAAATAAAGTGCTGTCCCTAAGCATACGCCCGATGCCATGAGAGCTGGGAAGAGGATGTATAACTGACGCAGCAGTCAGGGAGGCCTCCTAAGAAAAGACTACCCCGAGATTTGAGAAATAACATTACATGCTCAAAAACAGCGAAAACTATAGCATATCTGACATTTGAAAGAGATGAGGCTCAGAGATCTTACAAGGCCACGAAAGCCACTCTAAGGAACTGAACTTCATCTCCAGAAAAAGGTCACTGAAGTAACTCATGTAGGAGTTCTGGACAAAGGGCTCTACCCACCTACCTCACTCCCTGCAGAGGTAGCAATCGGGGGAACCGTATGGAAATAACAAAAAGGGAAGGAAGATAAATAGTACTTCAGGAACTTTCAGGGTAAATGCAGACATCTTACATCTACAATGCATTGAACACAGAAGCTCAATCATACATATCAATATGCATCATATCCCAAAAAGAATTACAGATTAAAAAAGCTATTAACAAACAAAACTCTCAAAAGCTCAAACAAACTTACATTACTGGCTTAAGGGAGAAATCCTTAGAAAGAACTATTTTTATATCTGTAAAATTAAAGTCTCTGTCTTTAAAAAGAAGTTGGCTGGTAGTGTTTGTTTAACTGTGCTCAATTTAAAACACTATTCACCTTGTTATACATATATCTAAGCATGAAGTCCAGCAGAAATGATTTTCCTTTACGAAAAGCTCCTGCCACAGACACCACAACTATGTTAAGATCTCGTATGTGCTCCTGTAGCAAAATCTGCTCCAAAGCTTCTTCATCAAGCTCAAAGTTATGATCATCTTCATGAGCAAGAACAATCTGTACTGGACATGGTTTCTTCATAACCTCATCAGAATTTACTAGGTCATCATCTTCATAATCCTCACCTAGAATTTAAAAGAGAAACAGGTTACTTTAATACCTGCATTATAAACTTCTCCTTAAGAACCACCATTCAAGCAAAATCTCTAATATCCATCAATCATTTAAGAATGCTTAATAAAAAGTGATGTGCAAGTACATTTGAATGTCTCACCCCCTCAGCAACAGCATAAACAATACCACTCAGATTCCATGTTATAGGTACAGAGAAGCAATAAGTATGTATGGCCTCCACCCCTGTTAAACCCTACCAGCTAAACATGAGCAACAGCTATTCTTAAGCACCACACCTTTCTGTAATCACATTTTGCTACTGTCTGCACACAGAACTAGATGCAGAAGGAGAAAAACATCACCATGAATCTGATAGTTCAGACTCCAAATTTCCCTGCAGGTACCACCTGGAATATGTCTACATTACAAAGACGAAAACGTGTACGTGAGTTTTAAATGTGTTTCATTCTGGAATTTAAAGGGCAAAGTCAGAGTCCTAAGCGGTTTCCAAGATGACAAGATAAAGCTAATGGATCCCTTGTTTTATGAGTAGCCTAGTATTTACTTCCTTATCAAAGCAAAGCACAGAACTACTGTTTCAGTGGAGAACAGTCTGTGAGTTGCTAGTGTCATCCGCTGGGGCTCTTTCTTACCCAACACAATATCCACTACTTCACTATTGGGTAGTTCACAAAAAACCACATAAATCTTTCCTTAGGTAACCATAACACCTCAAAATAAAATGACCTGTGCAGAAAGATCTTCACTAAACAGTGATGAAGAAATGATTGTAGAAAGTGTGAACAGCAAAGAGAAATGTCCAAAGTTTAGGTTTCTGTTCTTTTAAAACACACACACACACACACACCTCTAACAGTTTCCTAGGATATGTACCTGGTTCAATGTTCCTCTTTACCAACCATTTGGTCACATATAGCAACAAGGTACTACTAGGGGGTCTTATCCACTCACAGCAAGATTTCTAAGAGACTCGCTCCTTCAACCAGTCTATTAAATGTCACCTATTAAATGTCACTAAGGAGAGCCGGGCTTGGTGGTGCACGCCTGTAAACCCAGCATTCAGGAGGCAGAGGCAGGAGGATCATTGCAAGTTCAAGACCAGCCTGGGCTACAAAGTGAGCTCAAGGCCAGCCTGAACTGCACAGCGAGACCCTGTCTCATAAAGTCAAAAAATAAAAGTAAATGTCACTAAGGAGACTTGTAGGGCATGGTGGCTCATACCTGTAATCCCAGCACTACAAGGGGCTGAAGGAGCAGGTGGGGCTCCACAAGTTCAAAGCCAGCCTAAACTACTAGGAAAACTCTGGCTCAAAAAAGCAAAAACAAACAAAACAATCTAAGGAGAACTATGATATCTACTGTGGTCAACCCAATGACTCTCCATTCTCAGGAGGGGACCCAGTCTACTGAATTAGACCATACATTAACTCACATAACTTGTTCACACAGAAAAAATTACATACCTATATAAAGGGATTTTTAATCTTTTTATAAAAAGAAACATCTGCCTTATCTGATCCCAAAGGCTATTAGAACCTTTTCCACCACATTACAGGACACCTTTATCTGTATATAGCAAAGTCAATACCATTTGCAAATGCACTACAGTGACCAAGCATTACAAAGCACAAGAAACTTTAAAGGTGAATTTTTGAAATAAAAGCAATCAATATTTAATTAAAGAAGATATTATCACTGCCTGCTTCAATGGCATATAGTCATAGCAAGGCATGTTAATTACTTTTCATTGCTAAGACAAAATACCCTGACACCCGAAGTTAAAGGGGGAAAGGTTTCATTTAGCTCCCAGTTTATGGAAGCTGCAGTCCATAATGGCTGGCTCCAAGGAAAGGTGGCTTGGCAGAGAAGGGTTAATGGCATCCACAACATAGCAAAAGCAAGAGGGAGAGACAAGCCTCTTTCTGTCCCTTGTATCATATGCAGGCCGTAGGGCAGGTGCGGCACTCACACCCTTAAACCAAGCCACAACTACGCCAACAGTGAACTGATTTACTCACCACACGCCCTTGACCCCAGCACCACGCACTACTGATGTCTACCTCTGAAAAGCTCACCCCCCCTAACTACACAAAGTCTATGGAGACATCTAGATGCTACTCTTCTCTTTAAATCAAACTAGCTTTTCTGTGGGTCTTTATATTACTCCTTCTAGACACAGACTTTACCCATGATACTCCTCCGTCTGGAATGCGCCTTCCCGTGCTGTTCTTCTAATAAACTCTTAGTCTTTAAATCTCAGCTTAAACATCAGTTCCCAAGAACTACAATCTTCCCTGAGGTTACTGACCCAGTTCAGTTTCTCAGATACTCCCCTAAGTTTATCACTTGAAAATGTATGTGAGCACATATTTATCACATCTTCCTTCCTAGAGTGCTAAAGCCCTGCTTAAAACTCTCAATTAGCTTCCCATTGTAACCACAGAGTAAAGAAAACGAACAGTAAAAAAAAGTAAGTCCCTTGCCATGACCTCCAAGGCCCTATGCGAACCCTGCACCCCTCCAGTCCCACCTTCTAATCCGTCCCAGTTCGGTCCCAAAGCCCCAGGTCACCTGGCTTTCTTGCCGCTCTCTGCACAGTTGAGACTTAGTCCCCACCTCAGAAGCTCAGAAGAGCCTGTCTGTGCTCTTCCCTCTCCAAACTCTGCTCTCTGGAAACTCAGGTGCTAGCTCATCTCCATCACCTCAGTGCAAACTCAAACGCTAAATGTTATCCTCATGGTGTAGTCTTCCCTGACCACTCAATCTAACTGTCTTGGTTACTTTTCTCTTCTTACTGAGACAAAATACCCAACGCCCAAAATGAAGGAAGGAAAGGTTTATTTAGCTTAGTTTGAGGTTTCAGTCCATATGGCTGGCTCGGATGCACAGTGGCACATGGCAGAGGGCAAACGTTCATTGTAGCAGAGCACAGCAAAAACAACCAGCAAAAGGGAGGAATGGCCGCAAGCAGCCTCTTTCCTTCCCGGCTTCCCCCACCCAGGGGGCAGGTAGCCCTCACATAATCTCCATGCCCTCCTCCTCCACAGGCTCAGAATGTGTACAAAGTAAGCACCCCGGCTTCCTGCTGAGTCACTCAGCCACACCTCTAAACTCCCCAAGTTGACACAATGTATCAACCACAACACTCATCTATCACTTTAAAACTTTTTTCCAGTCTTTTTCATACCTAAAATCTTTTTCAATTACTGATGCAAGTATCACCTATCTTACCCTCTATAGAAAGCATGCAAAGCTAATCATCCAGTTGACAATTCTATTTCACAGTACCTAAAACAGTGCTAAACATCCAGCCCTTTTGGCACATAAGTGCAATTACACAAATTTATTTTACTCTATTAGCTATATATTAGCTATCCATTTAATATATTAGCTACATATTAGTTTTCTATGTGCTAAATATGCTTATGTAAATTTGAATTCTTTGGCTGGATTTGAATTATTCCTATGGATTAGAATCACTATGCTAACTATGCAAAATCTATATTTAAGTACATTTCCCCTTAATTCGAATAAATGTTTGAGTGTTTAAATCAAAGTTCCACATTTCCTAAAACCACTAGATCTTAATAACTGATAATAATACAACAAAAGTGGTTTTTCTTTGTTAAACTAACTCATCTTTATATCATGTAATATGACACCATCTTGTAATTTGGTTTTTATGTTTCACATACCTTTGCAGTAATAGTCTGTTCTACTGACTTCTAAGAGACCATAGTTGATTTAGTATGTAAACATTTATCATTCATTGTCATTGTGAAATACTGTGTTTCTTATTCACTTTGGTGTTTTAATTGTGTAGAAGTTATGTCTTGAAATAGTCATTTTCTGTTTAAAAAGAAAATCAAAACATATTACCCCAGAAGTCTTATATCTACCCTTATGTATTTTCTAATCAATTAGTTTGCGAAAATTATCTCTCGCAAATCAAGAGTAGTAAGTACACTCTACCCAAAAATAAATGTGAAATTTATGAAGTTCTACCTTTTTTTTTTTGAAGCAGGGTCTCTCAGGCTGGCCTTACACTCACTTTGTAGCCCAGGCTGGCCTTGAACTCACATCAATCCTCCTGCCTCAGCCTCCTCAGTGCCAGGAGTGTTGGGATTACAGGTGTGCACCACCATGGCCGGCTTCTACTTTAAAGAACCCAAAATTCGTAGGCAAGAAAATATTACAATAACTACATTTGAAGGTTGATTTAGAAAAACTAAGGAAGACACTATGCAGGAATTTCTTTTTTTTTTTTTTAAGACAGTCTCATTCATGTTGGTCTTGAACTATGGAGCCCAGGCTGGCCTCAATCCTCCTGCTTCAACCTCCCAAGCACTGGGATCACAGGCATGTGCCATCACACCCATAGCAAACCTTTAATTTGAAATGTCACCTAGATTATTTGGATGTAGTAGCATGGATAAAGACAGACAGGGAGATAAAACAGGGACAACCTGTATGCATACTCTACATACTTTTCTTTTTGTCTTTTCGAGACAGGGTTTCACAGGGTTTCGCTATGCAGTTCAGGTTAACCTTGAACTCACTTTGTAGCCCAGGCTGGCCTCGAACACACAGCAGCGCTTCTGCCTCAGCCTCCCAAGTGCTGGGATTCAGGCGTGCAACACCATCTGTATTTCAAAATTATTATGGAACACTTTATGATCTGGGTCACCTATCCTAACACTTTATGACAATTTCTCTATCAATCTTAGACTAAATACAGATAAAGTACTTTACCAAGGCAGCTGATGTAAATTTTATCAGAAAATGAATATTAGCATTTGCTGATTACCTAGAGCTGGAAGTCTTTTTCAGTTTAGCATTATCCTAAGACTTGAAACAGAAAGTAAAGCCTGTATATGGAATAGTAATTACATTCCCTTTCTTCTATGCACAAATACTGGGACAAGTAGATTTCCTTCGATGTCTTCCAGCTTAACAGTTCCAAGCTAGTCAGTTCTCCCTACTCCAGCCTACAACTGCTCAATTTTGCTATGAACCTAAAATTACTTTAAGAAATAAAATCTTTTTTTTAACAAGACACCTGTCTCTTTTTACTGTTTAATCATACTTTATCTTAAATCTGCCAAAGTCATGCATCCAGCATGGATTCCAACAACAAAATTTACACTTCAGAGCTGACCTACAACTGTCAGCAAACTTCAAGCTTAATTCTAAGCTACTATGATAAAAATGTGCTACAAATCTGCATTATAATAAAATGTTACTAATGTTAGGTAGATTACATCAACCCCAAACTAACAGAGAAGAATAATTCACTTTTCAGAGGCAATGAAAGTATATTTTAGATTATTATTCCCATTTCAAATGCAAACTTGAGACAAATTTTTTTGGAAAGTCATCTTGATTTGGTCTACTCATTCCATTTATAAAAATCAGTTATCCCACAAAAGCAAAGTAAGTTTTACACTAGAGCCTGGTACTTGGACCACATCACTTACATTCTACACCCAAATGAAAATGGTACCTAAGTACTCAAAAATTTACATCCTAGCACATATTTTTAAAAACCTTAAAGAGCTTCCCCATGGTAAACTTAGTTCTAGGAATTTTATTATAAAAGAAAAAACAGATGCAAACAAAGATGTACAAATTTGTTTACCAGTGCTGTTTATGGTAATAAAAATATTGAGCCTCTCAAAACTGAAAAATAGCTCAACTTTTAACCATATATTCACATGCAGCTTAAGAAATATATATACACTCTTAAGAAATTAAGAAAACTTTTTTAAATCAACATAATATTAAATGGGAAAAAGGCAGATTATATATAGTAAAACAAACCATTCCAAACTCTGTCTGCTTTGTTTTTAAAACATAAGTAGTTGAAAACATAGATAGTTGGGGGGGCAGGGAAAAGTGGCGAGTTCACCTCTAGTATTACAGTAACTGGTACCAGACTGGCCCTCTGACACTTGAGAACAATAAAATTAGACAAAACACATGAGGCATCTTTTTTCAAGCATAAGCCAGGCATGGTGGCACATTCCTGTAATCCCAACACTCAGGAGGCTGAGGTAGGAGGACTGCTGTGAGTTTGAGGCCAGCCTGTGCTACGGAGTAAGTTCAAGGCCAGCCTGAACTTCACAGTGAAACCTTGTCACAAAAAGACAAAAAAAAAGCACTGGACAACAGGCAGCACAAGCAGAAATCCTTGAATGGGAAACTCAGAAGGCCACCCCCATAATCACCTCCAGTTCTTTGGAAGGGAACAAATTCCTACCCATAGCAAGAAGAACTAGAACACAAAGATCGGAGTTCAGGAGTACTGAGGCATGGAATCTGCAAGGCAGAACACCAGAGTAAATGGACCTATACAGAGTGGCACCCAGAAGAGCAATATGCTTCGTAGGTGCAACAAAAAATAATGCAATACAATGTTCACTGAAGGATTAGGAGACAAACAGCCACCACCACTCAAATAGTTCAGACATTAGAGTTCTAGCCTTACCGGAAAGATCTCACATATTAGGCATCCATCCAGCTGAGACACTGGATGACCCTATCTTAGAGGACCACATACCACACAGTCCACTGAAGATACACTGAACAAAACCTAAAACCAAGACCTGAAAAGACAGATCAAGGCAGCTTGGAAATTTAGTGCAGACAACGGGTACATAAGGAGTGTTACTAAGCTTTCTCCAGACCCACAATAATGAAGTATGAAGCCAGGCCTACACAAGGTGAAAGTCCACCAGTAACAGACCTGGTTGCCACACCACAACAAGATAACAGAATTAATTCAGAATACCTACAAGCCTCAACATATACTATATGGTATACCATCATAAGTTAGGAGATAAAGAAGAAAATGCAGATCACGGCAGTAAATAAAACCTAATCCTACAATGACCGCGATGAGGAATTTAGCAGAAAAAAGCTTTTAAGCAGGTAATTTAAATATGTTCAAGGATTTGTACAAAAGTAATACCTCAATAAATGAATAAATGGAGAGTCTTGACCAATAAATAAGACTATTTAAAAAGTGAAAATTCTAAAACTCGGAATTTTAATAATTAAAATGAAAGTCACTGGATAGAATTAACAATGAGATTGAAGGTAGCAATTAATAAATTTTTAAAAATTAGAAGAAAGATTGAAGGTAGCAAAAAAGGAATCACAATGCACTGGGAAACAAAAGAAATTCTCAAATGCGAACAAGAGAAAAAAATGAAGAAAAACTAAGAGAATGTCAGGGAACTGTGAATCAGCATCCAACATGCAGTTGAGAGTCCCAGAAGGACAAAAAGAAAACAGCTGGTAAAATATTTGAAGAAGTACAAATCAAAATGTTACCAAATGTGATGACAAAAACTAGAATTCCAAAAAATTCTGCAAACTTCAGGTAGGGTAAACACAAAGAAATTAACTTCAGTTTTTGCTAAAAACAAAAGTTAAAGGGAAAATTTTTTTAAAAGTTGGAGGGTGAAATGGAAGGGTAATACATATTATACAAAGGAAAATAATTTAAAAAGAGTGCTTCTTATCAAGCAGTAGAGGCCAGAGTACAATAGAAGGTATCTTCAGATTGCTTTAAAAAGTTTCAGGTTCAGACTAAGGACACCAAGGGACTGAGGGTGTCAGTGGAGAGCTATGCCTAGCATGAGAGGCCTTAGGTTCTAGGAAGGGAGGGAAGAAAGGGAAGTGGAGGAGAAGAGAGAGAAGGGTGAAGCGCAAGCAAAATAAAGAGGCAAAGCTAAGAAGATTATCAAGATTATCTGTCAGGCTGGGGATATAGCTCAGTGGAATAAGCGCCTGCCTAGCAAGCGCAGGGTCCTGAGTTCGATCCCCAGTACCGCAAAAAAAAAAAAAAAAAAAAAAAGATTATCTGCCATCTGCAAATGTAGGCTACACAAAATGCTAAATGTTATTCAGGCTAAAATGTAATGTACCTTCTGTAGATCTAAATTTAAAGTAGTAAACAGATACAAATATAAAAGATTGTTTCCTTTCTCAATTTCCTTAACAGATAATTGAAAAATTAGAGTAAACATTAATAAATTACAATGCAGACTTTAATAATGTATGCAAAAATAAAAAGTAAAAAATAAGACAAATCTTGTGAGGACAAGTAAATAGAATTACATTCTAAAGGTGCCCTAGAGGAATGACTTTTAAAAAAACAAAGTATAGCTAAAAACAAAAAACTAAAAACTTTCAATTCATCCAAAAGAAAATGTAAGAACCAAAGGGACACTAATAGGCCAAACCTATACTGAACTGAATCAATAACCATATCAAAAATAAATGTTAAATATATCAAGTCTCAGGGCTGGGGATATAGCTCAGTGGAATAAGCCCCTGCCTAGCAGGCGCAGGGTCCTGAGTTCAATCCCCAGTACCGCCAAAAAAAAAAAAAAAAATCAAGTCTCCCTAAATAATTTAATAAGCAAAGAGAAAAGTTTCAAGCAAACTATCCGACGCCATTCTTACCAAGAAAGCATTTATATTCTGATATAATTGAAACTTCTGCCTAGCTATTGCAGATTCCACATAAAACAGAAAAGAGACAAAATACGTAAGGCAATCAGTACATTTAAAAAACAGAAAGGGAAGGTGTCTTAAAATGCCGATGTGTTATACAGCTGCGGTTGGAAACTACTGAGCACGAGTGAGCACCATCATCAGGGTGAGCTCTTACTGCAAAGCGCTGTCCACCGCCCAGACTCACGCGTCCTAGGGCAGGAACACCGACAAAGATCGAAACCCAGGCTTCAATCAAAGTATCCTTTTGAGCAGAACCGGATATCAGCCAGTCAGGTACAACAAGAAAGTATTTTTGAGCCAACCGTGGTGGTGCCTGCCTGTAATCCCAGCACTCGGGAGGCTGAGGCAGGAGGACTGTTGTGAGTTTGAGACCAGCCTGGGCTACAAACTGAACTCAAGGCCAGCCTGAACTGCATGGCAAGATCCTGTCTCAAAAAGACGGAGAAAAGGGGGTGGGGATGTGGCTCAGTGGTAGAGCTCTTGCCTGGCATGCACAAGGCCCTGAGTTCAATCCCCAGCACCACATACATAAAAAAAAAATAAAAAATAAAAAATAAACCAGTAAAAAGACGGAAAAAAAAAAAAAGAAGAAAATATTTTCAACTCAGAATCTGCTCCTATAAAAATTTCTCTCATACAACTATGGAACTATTGCACAAATTATAACAAAGCAAAAGCAGGAAGAATCTAGAAAGGACCTACTAACAACCTCAGTTATCAAGCACTTTCCCCCAACTAGCTCCGCCTTTTCGGCCGAAAAAAACAGGCCACTCTAAAACACCGAGGCTTTAAAAATACTCATCTTTTTCTTTCATAGCATCAAACAGAAAAGAAATGTTATTCCTATAAGATTCACATATTATTTTCCACTTGAAATCTATCCTGTTTCCATAGTAACGAGCACTGATGTCATACAATTTCTGTTGTTCCCACTTAAAGAACACCGGCATAAAAATGCTTCTATTCACTTATCTAAATTGATGAAGCAAAATGTAAAATAGATTAGAAATGTGTGAACCCAGTATTTTTCCCACAGCTTACAATCAAATATTAACAGTTCTTTAAACATACAATTAAATATTTGTATTTTTTTTTTTTTCCTTTTTTTTTGCGGTACTGGGGATTGAACTCCGGACCCTGTGCTTGCTAGGCAAGCGCTTATTCCACTGAGCTATATCCCCAGCCCCATAAATATTTGTATTTTAAGACCAAGAAAATACTGAAGTTAATTTAAATTAGACATTTTACATACATGAGGTTACAGTTTATGAAATCCCTTTTGTTGGGTTGTTAAGAAATGCTAGAATAAATGGCAGCTCTGGGGACACTAAGTAACAATACAGAAATTCTGCAACTCGGAAATGTCTAAGGTTCTGCACATCCTCGCACTAAGGTTTTCTCCCACTTCTAAGAAGTCTTACAGAAAAATCTCACCTCAAGTTAAGACAAAAGGGCCCTTTTCCTAGGTATTTGTGGAATGGGAGGTATATACTCTTGTTCTGCACTCAAATTTTTGCTGCACATATGCACAAGAGAGACATGGAAGCTGGGCATGGTGGCTCACACCTGTAATCCCAGCACTTGAGAGGCTGAGGCAGGAAGATCATTGTGAGTTCAAGACCAGTCTGGTCTACAAAGTGAGTCAAGGCCAGCCTGAACTGCACAGCAAGACCCTGTCTCAAAAAAGAAAATGGGGGGGAGGGGCAACATGGTTCCTTATTTACTAAAGTTTTTTGTTTGCAGTTGTTTAAAAAAAAGGTAACAGAGGACTAGAATATAGCTCAATGGAGTAAGCACCTGCTTGACAAGCACAAGGTCTTGAGTTTAATCCCCTGTATGGCAAAAAAAAAGGTAGCAACCTAACAATACCCATGGACAAACACACCATAAGCAAGGGAATTAAGATTAACAAAAAAATAAATATTTACACATAGCCTAGGCACAAATGTTGAATGAAAATATAAATCAACCCACAAAAGAACACAAAGCTTGAGTCACTCGTTAAAATTTTTCAAACACATACTATACATTGAAAAATATGTACACACTATAGAAATACTAAAAAAAACAAAAACAAAAACCACTTTCAGAATAGGTATGCATCTACAGAGGATGAGAAGAAAGGTACATAAAGAAAACCTCTCAAGTATACAGTAGTATTTTTCTTGTAAAAAGAATTCAAAACCAGTGTGGTAAATTTTATGTATTAAATCTATGCAACAGAAACTTGGACACCGTACCTTCTGTTATTTTTATAAGTTTGAAATACATTATATTGTTTTTCATGAAACATTTTACATTGTCTCAGAATTTACTTCCAATGGGAAGAGAATCTATATATTCACTGATTGATTCAATGACATTAGGCCAAGCACTGTGAAACTAACCCATTCAACTATGACTTAACTATTGCCCCCATTTCGGACACACAGATATTCAGAAAAGTTTTTTAAAAATTCAAGTTCTCCAGCTAAAATGTAGTGTGTAAATGCATCAATATCTTTACATTAAATCCATGCTGTCTTCTTCCACTATAGCAAGTTGTCTTTCAGTGTTATACTTCTCACAAAGGTCATTCATTTGATGCTTGTCACTTCAAATAAATGATAGAGCTCATCTACTTTTCTGAGTTAAAAATGACAAAG